>JAZDUH010000150.1:3790000-4012500 GCA_036419115.1 Scarus forsteni
ACCTGGAGCCGTACCAAACCATCTTCTTCTGCTTACCTGGGGTCGGGGCAGCAGCCTAAGCAGAGAAGCTCAGATTTCTTCTCCCCGTCCACCTCGTCCAGCTCTTCCCTGTGGATTCTGAGGCAGTCCCAGGTCAACAGGGAGACATAGTCCTTCGAGTGTGTCCTGGGTCTTCCTCGAGGTCTTCCACTTGTGGGATATGCTCTTGCCCCACAAGGAGGCGTTTTGGAGGAATCCTGATGAGGTACTGAGATGACTCGTCTCAAAGCCTCCAGCCCATCATATGTTAAAGAAGTCCACGGTCAGCAGATAAAACCTGGAAGTATCAGGAAAACTATTTTCCTTCTCAGAGAAAATGCTTATTCATTTTAGATTTAAAGTCACCATGTAGATAGTCATGACAAATTAACCATATTCAGATTGTGCTGTGCTTTAAGAGTTGTTAAAAAAATGTAAATGTAATTCCTATCTGCTGAAGTAAAGTGACTTGACCGCTTCCTGTATCTGAGAGAGGGAATAACAGCTCAGCTTGAACATAAGAAAGGCATGTAAGCAATCGTCCGGGTCTGTTTTCTGTTCCAGATGACCGGTGTGCAGCAGAAAAACTTTACAGCTGATTTAAAGCTGAGTGGGCAGCATCCAGCTGTTTTGCCGGGGATAAAGTGTGAGATAACTGAACTGAGTGTCCAGACAGTGAATCGTCTTTTCTAGATCATGTTGTTTCCTTGTAGCTTCCTTTTCCTGCTCTGATGTAAAATATACAATAGTCTCATGAATTCAGATTCCCACAGGTTAGATGGTCTTACATCCAGAGTTTTATGTCCAGCAGTAAAATTCTGCCACTAGAAGGTGATAAAAACTCGACAAACTGATTATTGCTTAATAAATAAGGGAGCAGGTGCAGAATCTGCAGGCAGGATCCCTGTCAGGGAACAGTAGACATAAAGAGAGTTTGAACATTTTTTTTATCTTATCATTCCCAAAACACAAACACACACCTGACGATCCAGCCAGACTGCTGGACCACACACCTGAGAGCAGACTCAAGATCTACAGGAACTCACAGAGGGGGAGCTGGAGTCAGTATACATGACTGCAGGACCACAAGGCAACAAGAGGAAGATAAGACAGGGCTTATACCTACATTTCTTACTTTTGTACATCTGTTTTACTTTTTTACTGTTAGATAAGTTTGCAACATTTTACATTTTAATGCATATATGTGTTATTAACTAACCAAACTATCTGCTTATCTATCAACAGCAATGGAAAAAAGTTTTTTGATACCCTTTAATTATTACAAAATCTAGATATTATCATGACATAATTCACAGATTTTTTTGTGTGTGTTTCAAAAGGTGCGGCTGCATCAGCAAGGCACAAACAAACGATGTCTTTGTTTATCATTTCTATTTGCAATATTTATCTATCTTTCTATCTATCTATCTATCTATCTATCTATCTATCTATCTATCTATCTATCAAGCGACCCAGCTACCAAAAATGTGCTGCCCACTGACGTAGCGTCGCGCGTCCATAAATACCTCATTTTGGTCGCCGTTGCTGTCAGCCGTGGCTGGTGAGTTTCACTGCAATCATATCATATATCACATAATAGGATGTATAAGCAGACATTATTCCAGCTGTATCCTTTTCACTCTCTTATCAACCACAAAACTCTGCAGCTGATGCCCTGCAGCAGCATTATCTGTGAGTTTCCCGCGGTCTGTCTGGGTGGAATTAATGTCCTCACTGACTAATGTTTCTCACACAGAATGGATTGTTACCCCGTAGTCCAGATGAAAAACTGTCTGTCACACACGCACACACCGCTGATTGGCTGTTGCCGCACAGCACACACGACATTGCCTGAAAAGATCTTTTTTTTTTTTACTTTGACATCGTATCATCTATCATCTATTGTCTATCTATCTAGGCAGCACATCACTGACGAGGTTAGCTGCCCCATAAATGTCATTTTTCGCTTGCTGTCAGAGTGAGTTTGCAATCATATCATATATCACATAACAGGATGTATAAGCGACATTATTAGCTGTATCCTGTTCACTCTCTTATCAACCACAAAATCTGCAGCTGATTGCAGCAGCATTATCTGTGAGTTTCCTTGTCATCATTAATGTTCACTGACTAATAACTGAATTGATGTTACCCCGTAGTCCAGATGACAAAAATAGTCTGTCACAACGCATTACAGAGCTGATTGGCTGTTAAGAATAAAATTGCCTGAAAAGATCTTTTTTTTTTTACTTTGACATCTTATGAGTGAAATTGTCCTTGTACAGCAAACGATTACCATCGCAGCTGTACATTGACTTTGCATGGAGAGTGATCGCCAAGGTAGGACAAGTAGAGTCCAGTGTGAACGCACCTTTAGGTGGATATCTGTAGAATTCTGTGAATCTTATAAATCCCTGGACAGGAATTCAGACACATGTACAGATACTTCCTTGTCATCATTTTTAAGAGATATAAAACTAACTGAATTGACAGACACAATGACAAAGGAATTAGATGAACCAATTACAGAGCATGAGATTAAGAAAACCATTTCAATGCTGAAAAATAATAAAATGGATAGATGGATGGTTATGATAGGATAGATAGATAGTCCTTAGATAGAAACAATTTTAGATAGATATCATTAGAACCAGGGGTGTTGGCACCATCTTGAAGAGAAGCGACCATAGTGGTTCTGCATGAGGAAGGTAAACATCCAACTAATTGTCAGTCCTATAGACCCATCTCATTGCTGAATAGTCATCTTCGTATATTAACCGATATTTCGTCAAAAAGGGTAAACAGAATTATAAATCATATTATTCACCCAGATCAAACAGGGTTTATAACAGGTGTTATGGGGCCAACCTGCGCAGAGTGCTAAACATAATGATGGATGGATGGATGGATGGATGGATGGATGGATGGATGGATAGATAGATAGATAGATAGATAGATAGATAGATAGATAGATAGATAGATAGATAGGTGAATGATGTTGCCTGTTTTAGTTTGCTTATTTCATTGGAAAAACTGGAAGCACCTATATTAAACATGTCATCAACAGCAAACACTCAGATCTTTGCTATTGTGTTCGTCAATAAGAGTTATCTAAAGTACTTATGGTCATGTAAATTCACTTGACTAGTCCAGGGAAATATCTTAAAATAAAAATCAAAACTAAGGTGGGCTTTACAAGAGTACGAATTTGTAAGACTCCGGTAAAATAAACTATCGATCTGGTGATACTGACACACGGAGACGCGTATTTGTCCATGACTCCGCATCTTTATTGAAAATGGGTTTGCAAGTGGATATCTGCGTATTCGGCTTCATGCCGTAGTGGGTATAAACAGATAAGTCCAAAAGACTGGTATAGCACCCGCTCCTAACTCACGCTGTCACACACACAACAACAACTATGGTGGCAGCAGCTATAAATATTGCTACGACTTTTACACCACCATTTGCTCACAGAACACCAACAACACCAGCTACAGCAACAACAGCAACAAGTGCTCATGCAGAGACGCAGCATGTTATGCACACATGAGCACTTGTTGACATTGAATACACCTCGGAGCACAACTGTGATGTTACGAGTGTAGTAACCCAAGAACTACATTACCCAGCATGCAATATGGGTTAGGAGCATGCGTGGAAACCCACAGGTACGTCCCGGCGTGGATTTTGCGTTCTCAAGTAAATACACAAGCCTATCTACAATACGATGTGTAAACAGCGATCCATGTTTTGATGCCGACGCCAAGACAATACGGGGCCGTCCTCGTGTGAGGAGGGCCTAAGTTTCTGAATAGCTATTAATGATAAGAAAAACAAGGAAGAGTATTAGAGCCATGTTAGATGGAGAAAGTAATTGTGAGGACATTAAAGTCGAAATTTCGAGAATAAAGTCAACTCGTAATTATGTCATAAAAGAAATTTCAAGGAAAAAAAAATAAATTTCAGATAAAAGTAGAACGTTTAAGAATAAAGTCAATATTATAACAAACACCCTGACCATCTACACAAACCTTAGCCGTCTACACAATGCCTTGTACTGATGATTACATTAGACTATATTTTAGAGTGGGGTTTAACAACAAATAGATTCTTTCTCTTTTGGCTCATAAATTGTATTCTCTATATAAGGACTTTGAAGAGAATTTGGCAAAAACTGCATCTGTTCAGAAGGAAAGACCAATCGAGCTTGGAAGAGATGGCCACATTTGTGCATGCTGAACTAGCCGGTAGTGGACAAAAGCAAGGATACAGATGGTTACACCTGTGTGCAATTCAGTCAGGGTATGTTGTCTTACATGACAGTCAGACAGTTGGTCAAGTTCATTGACCTTGTGAGGTGCAAAAAAAATCCCTAGACTGACAGTTATTCATCTGGGCTACAGAGTAACAATCCATGTCCGTGTGGGAAACATTAGTCAGTGAGGACATTAGTTCCGCCTAGACGGACCGCGGTAAACTTATAGATAATGCTGCTGCAGGGCATCAGCTGCAGTGTTTTGTGATATGATATATGATATGATCGCGGTGAAACTCGAGCGGACGTGACGTCACTGAGTGACAGCCGACAGCAAGGGTGACCAAAATGAGGTATTTATGGACGCCCGATGATACGTCAGTGGGCGACATGATTTTGGTAGCTGGGTCGCTTGTATTGTGAGTGCAGCCTAAGCAAGAGTGCACAAACAAAGGCCAATATCCTTGTAATGAAACTGGATTTGATCTCTGCTGCCGCCTCATTAAGGGAAAAGGTTGGGATGCTCCTTCAGATGCATTTTCTGCTGCTGAACTGTACACCTTACTAAGAACTGAAATATGTCAAAGTATCTGAGTATCTGTGGACAAGTTGCTTGCACAAAGGAGGCTAATATATGTAGGAATTGTTAATGCTAAGGATAAGATACACATCAACAACAAAATGGGCAGGTGTAGCCACTCATAATGAAAAAATGGCTAATAATGAAATAACTAGAATGCAATAAATGTTCATAATGTAAATATTGGTTCATAATGTAATAAAATCATCAGCGCATCAGAGCTTTATGCTCTATTGTAAAGTGTCTTGAGATAACACGTGTCATGACTTGGCCCTATACAAATAAAGATTGATTGATTGATATTGTCTTTGGGCATTTTTTTAAATTACATTTTCATTATTTTTACATTTTACATTTCATCACATTTTCATTACATAATTTATTACATTATGAGCCAATTGTTACATTATAAACTTTTGTAAGGCTGGTAGTGTAATAATTATTGCAGGATGTCTTCATTATTTTATGACATTATGTGCCAAAAATCCCTTTATTAACTTTTATCACATTTAAGTTATTACATTATTAGCGTTATTACATATGGGTAAGTAATGACCTAAAAGAAACAACATGAAGTGAACAGAAAAGCATTTTGCATACTGCAGGGCTTCAGAAGTCAGAGATAATAACTGCACCAAAGTGGTGACATTTCAGGCTCTGTTGCCTTTTATATGTCTTCCTTTTAACCCTGTAAAACCCAAATATATAAAAAAAAATCTGCAAATTTCCCTCATTTGCACAATAATCACACAGCCTTATTTTTTTCTTTTTTTCCTTTTGTCATTTATTAATATTAAAAAAAGAAGTTTAACTGTATTTACAAATGTCGGAATTAAAAAAAATCCCCCCAAGCAACAGTTGTTTTCCTCTGAAAAGCAAAGACATAGGTTACACGTGCTGCATAGGGCGTTGTCCACATAGTCATGAGCTGCACAGTCAGTGGAAAGTAGATTTTCTTTCTGAGCTCCAAGGGCATCTACATGTGTCTCCTCATCACTCACAGTATCTGAGTCGATTTTAAAGTCACTGTCTTCCATTTGTGATGGCATCGATAACATTCTGCACAGTGTATAGAACACCTAGCTTTGCTGGTGGCTTTCTGAAATAGAACAAAGCAAATCAAATACATAATTATGAAAGTGAGATGTATGAGCATTTATTCTCCTGATGAAACAGTTCCAATTCAAATATATCCTAATCTTACTTATACATTCAACCAAACTCACACTGTAGTGTGACTTTGGTTCCTGACCATTCCTGACCACCCTCCTTGTATCTGAACGATGCAGCAAGCCTCCCCCGAAAAACATTCAGAAAACAGGCTTAGTTTAATATTTGTTTCACTGTTAATTATTTTAATTGATGAGACATGGATACTGTTTCAAATACTAACACACAGAGTTTCAAATACTGTTATCAGAAAATATAATTCAATTATGGTCCAAACTCTAAAGAATTTAACAGAAAACACATTTATTAGTTATTCATGATGATAACCATCAAAAACATTTTATTTCTATCAGTATACCTGACCATATGAGAACATGTGAGAAGACTAATTGTCATGATGGTGCTTTTTGTTTGTCTTGTTACCCTGTCTGTCCGTCTTTGTCATGTTTGTTTTGTCATTTCCTGTTTTATTTTGAAATTCATTTCTCCTTTCTTGTCTCCGCAGGTTTTACTTCCTGTTCCGGCTTGTCTCCCCCAGGTGTCCCTCATTACCCCTCATTACCTCTTGTATTTAACCCTCATGTGTCTTTGTCCTTGTTGCCGGATTGTTTTCTCACGTAGTCACTCTCTAGGCGTTCTTTCATAGTCACAGTCACAGTTTTTGACCCTTTTTGTATAGACCTCGTTTTTGCCTTAGCCCTTTGGATACCTTTGCCTGTTTTTTGCCTGCCTTTTGTGTACCAACCTTACCTGTCTGATTACCCGCTCTGTGTACCGACTTAAGCCTGTCTGAGAACCTCCTGTTGTGTATCGACCAAGAGAACTGTTAAATAAACCCTGATTTTTGCTCCACGGACCTGACTCGTCTGCATTTGAGTGTTTGTGTGCCTTGTTCCTGAAACTAATGTCCAGATGTAATGTGTAAGGTGTAACTGTTTTGTTGCTACCACACTGACCCAGCATTGTAATATTTTCTCTACTATCTCTCCCTCTCACACTCTCTCTTCACATCTGCCTTTGCCCCTTTTGTTTGCTCCTGTACTTGTCTCTGGCTCTTGTAGGTGGTCTGGGATCCTTGATGTAGACTGCCTGCTGCTGTGGAGTCATGAAGTTTCAATAACTACAATTACAGACATGACACATATTTAGCCATTTCATTAGGAACATTCCAGTTCATGATTATTATAGCTGTTGATGTAGATATTAGCATGACCTCTCTATCCATGGTTGATACATCTATAGTATCTATTTTTATCAACACATAGTCATGAGGTCCCTCTTGAAAATGGGATGTCACATCTCAAGAGACCTTTCATACATTTATACTTAACTGAGACAAATATAGTTGGGATGCACTTGTGGTCTGGGCACCCATGAGTTCGTTCATTACGATAAATTCTTATTTTCAGTAAGACTATCATTGATTATACTTCTATAAAATGATCACCACAACCATTCAGACATGAGGACCCTCCTGAAAACGAGATGCAGCATCTCAAGAGGCTACCCTCTAATGAATCAGACGACAGGTCTGTGGTTCATGGACCTGTCACAAACTTTAGTTCTTACTTTAGTCCACTTGTCTCCTCTTACCTCCCTTTCTTCGCCAACACATCCCACACAGCATCATGTGGATTTGCTGTTCATCATGAGACTGGGAACCACATTCAAGATGTCCTGCTGCTTAACAGAAGGTTTTTTCTTGAGCCATGATGGAGGGATTCATGATTGGCTATATGGATTCATGTTGGGTGTTGGATGTTTATATTTGGATATACATATAAAGAGTGTATAACACCTGTTATGTATTGGCACTATACAAATAAAGATTAATTGATTGATTGATTATTATTACAACATAGACATAACATGCTCAAAAGTGAGTCCTAGCCTGGTATTTATACCAGATGAGGCAGAGCATCCAGCTTTTGGGCCCCATGCATTCGTATAGTCTGCACATAGCAAGAAACAACCCTGCAGGGCAAAATATAATCTAAAACTTTAAATTTGGACATAAGTCATAATCAGTAATTGTGTCATATACTGTGTGTTGATGAATCAGAAATTCCTCAGAGTTACTATGATGACCAAGAAAACTTTTCCTATGCACTGAGCCATGAAGCTGCATTCAAGGTGTATTTAATGAGAAAACAGCTAGTTACCATTGAAGTTCAAACGAGTACCCCCATACCTCTAGCTCTTATTGATCTGCAACGACAGGAGCATCTGCAGTTACTGAGCAATTTGTGACAGCTTGTTGTAGGATTAAGTTTCTGTTCTTGATCTGTATCTGGGTAAATTGGCAACAGAGATGGAAACTGGTTGTTGAAAACTACAATAACTTCATTCTGTTCCTCAAAGCTAATGTTGTCATCTCTGAGTTCAGAGTCATTGCAAAGGTAATTTTCACTTAATTTTATTACCCTTGGCTTTCCAATCATCAGCAGGAATGAGAATTTACAAAGTCATAACCAAATAAACTGGTTCTGACTTTGTTCAGTAGTTATTCACAAAAAACACATTTTTCGTCATGGCGGCCAGACGCTGATCCGGATCCACACCAAAATCGAATCAGTTCTTCCTTTTCCCATGCTGAATATTTTCTGAAAATTTCATCCAAATCCATCCATTGCTTTTTGAGTTATTTTGTTCACGGACGGGCGGACGGGCGGACGGACAAACAAACTCTCCCGAAAACATAACCTCCTTGGCGGAGGAATGAATCCAATTGCTAATGGTATGTTTTCATGGTCAAGGAATCTTAATATTTTGATGAAATAAAAGTGGGACTGATATTTATGGTGAAAATCACAATACGGGTGAGGACTGTGTTGTGGCGGGGGTCTGCGCTCTCTGAGTGCTTTTCTAGTTAAGAATGTTGAGTTTTGATTCATCCAAAGTGACTCGTCAGTTTTTCAGTCTTTATGTTCACTTAAACCGTGTACATGAGCTATCAAGACACCATTTGAATTATAGAAACACACAAAGTGACTGGTGACCCCTCACTGTCCCTGCAATGCCTGTCTGTCTGCATTTTTACACTAACCGGCACACAGACGAGAGAGCGCCCGAAAACACCGAGCGATTCAGGTGGTGCTTAGATCAAATGTTCACTGTACATGGGCTGCACTGAAAAATGACATTAACTGAAAAACAGCAACGGTAACAGCCACACTTTAAAAGGAAAATTTCAGGCCTGTAGTCCACAGAGTGGGTCGTGGCTGCATCGCCTCATTGTGCAAAAGGGGGCCCCCATGGGTCGAGGGCCCTACGCACAGTGTGTGTTTTGCATTTAGGGAGGGGTGGCGCTGATGTTAACAGTCCAGTTATTAACACTTTATAAGAGCAACAGTTTTGTAATGTCTGCTGCATAAGTGTAGACAACAGAGGAAATGTTGCGCAAAGTGACATAAACTGTAGAGAGATGTTTCAAGCTCAAATACTGTTTTTACGATTGTCTGTTTTCAAAAATCTTTGTCTTGGCAGGAGTTTTCTAAAAGCTGTGTTACTAAAAAACCTGCTTACATGTGGACAGAAGGCCAAAACGCAGAGATGGCTTGTACTTACTCTATGTTAAACTGAATCATCCTTATCAAATAAAAAATATAACATTGAATCCAATAATCCAACCCCCATCACCACACTTATTCCATAAAGGTCTGGTCCAGCTCTAGAATTTAAACCTTACAGGCATGTTATGCTGACAGACAGCCACAAGTTGTAGACCTGCCAGAGGTCTGAGTCTGACCTCCATGGAGGTGAAATCAGGATATTAACAATGACAGGATGAGGAAGACGATGGAGACAAACAATACATATACATGTATATATATATATATATGTATGTATATATATATATATATATATATATATATATATATATATATAGATATATATATATATATATATATATATATTTATATATCTAAATATATATATATATATATATGTATATATATATATGTATGTGTATATATATATATATATGTATGTGTGTATATATATATATATATATATGTGTTTGTGTATATATATATATATATATACATGTATATATATGTATATATATATATATATATATACATGTATATATATATATATATATATATATATATATATATAGATATATAGATATAGATATATATATGTGTATATATATATATGTATATATATATGTATATATATCCATATATTCAGAGTTTCATTCATTATTCAGATTTCATTTTATATATCCGGATTTCATTTTCAATTCAGAATTTCATTCGATATATTCTGAATTTTATTCCATATATTCAGAGTTTCATTCATATATATACATACATACATATATATATATATATATATATATATATATATATATATATATATATATATATATATATATATATATATATATATATATATATATATATATATATATATATATACACACATATATATATACACATATGTATATATATATATACATATATATATATATATATGTGTGTGTATATATATATATATATGTGTGTATATATATATGTATATATATATATGTGTGTGTATATATATATATATATATATATATATATATATATATATATATATATATATATATATATATATATATATATATATATATATATATATACATATATATATATATATATATATATATATATATATATATATATATATATATATATATATATATACACACACACATATATATATATGTATATATAGAGTGCTGGAGTTTAGAAAACTGTTGGGCATAAATTTGTTACCTGACATATCAACCGTGGTTGAGCTGGACTAGTACTCAAATTTGGAGTACAGTAACTCAATTCCGGTCAACCAGTGCTCGAGTGGCAGAGGTGGGAGAAAGTCACTGTTTTGCAAGTCTCGAGTAAGTCTCAAGTCTTTAAACCCAAGTCTCGAGTCAAGTGTCAAGTAAAGACGTGCAAGCCCAAGTTGAGTCTCAAGTAAAAACAATACAAGTCAAGTCTGAAGTCACAGGCTTAAAATTTTCAAGTCCTTCCAAGTCATAAGCACTGATGACCAAATAAAAATACCCCAATAAAAACTGGGACAGTTTTGTCACTTCATAAAAAAACAACCAGGACAGTCAGGGCAGGACATGAAAACAGGACACTTGGTCACCCTGGGCCTTAACTCTACAACTGCTTTCAGCTAACGCCAGTCTCAGTTTTTAGTCACGGCGAGTTTACGAGCAAACATATAGGCTACCGTTGTTGCATATAAGAGATGCTAAGCTAAAGTTACCCAAAAGGATCTCACAACAGGTACCAGACCATCTTACCTTTCTTTGTGCAGCTTCAGGTGATAAATAAAGTTTGACGCACCTCTCCGTCTGTTATTTTCACGCTGCAAGTTTTGCAAACCACAATTTGTTTTTTGCTTATGACATCGTAGTTTGTGAATGCAAATGAAATTTTCCTCGGTAGCATGGTTCTGCATCTCTGGGTTGTTCCCGCACTCCTGCAGTCTTGCGCTCAAGGAAGTGACTGTGTAATTCAAACCCTCCTTGTTTATTCTTCTAAACCCTGATTGGATGTTAATAGATGCATTCAATGGAGCAGATCCTGTGAGAAAAAAAAATTGTCTTGCTGGAAATGACAATAATCAGTCACTTAGTCGAATACTTTGAATGGGAGCACATTTTATTCAACAGTCTTACTGGAAATTTCAAGTATTTTAAAGTCATCAGACTAAAGTCAGAGTCAAGTCCCGAATCACTGATGTCAAAGTCCAAGTCGAGCTGCAAGTCTGATGATTTTGTCAAGTCGAGGCCAAAGTCATCAAAATTGTGACTTGAGTCTGCCTCCAGTCTAAGCCACATGTCTCGAGTCCACACCTCTGTCGAGTGGACTTTACTAGTGAAGCAAAAAGTGTCACAAGTAGTATTATAACACTGTTTTGGTCTACTAGTACTACAAATAGGCTTAAAATCTTCACTAGTACTACTAGTAGGCCTTATATGCTAACAAAGGGGCAGGGAAAATCAAATTCAGGCCTCCTATTGGCTTTTAAAAACATTACCATCAATCAGGGTGCTGGATTTCATTATTATCCCTCCTACATCATTTCCATTAGGTCTGCTAGTAATATTAGTGAAACTTTTGGCTTTACTAGTACAATTAGTTGACTAAAAACAGTCTACTAGATCTACTACTAAGATATTTTGAGTTTACACGTAGTACAAGTAAACAAAAATTAGGATTTACAGGTTTTTGGCATGCGAGTGCATAATTACACCTTAATAGTAAAGCAAAATGACCTATCAGCAGACAATTTTGCGCTGCAAATAATACTAGTAGACTTACAACGTTACTAGTAAAAAACTCAAAGCACTAGTAGAGCTTAAGTATTGTTAATATCACCAATATCACTCTTACGCCTCAATGGCTTTCCAAACTGAAGTGTAGCACAGTTGTGACATTACACATTTTGTAGCTGATGCAACCCTCTCCTCCCGGCCCACATTTCCACCTGCAAGTGAAGGTATAGCTGGCAAAGGAAATGCAAACAAAATCAGTGCTTCTTGCTCTGAATCGTATGAGGCAATAAACAGCCCAAACAGCTGTGAAAGGTCCTTGTGGAACCCCTGGATAACAGATTCAAAGATTTTGTCCTTTGACCAACAAAAATCTGCTTCATACATTCTTGTTTAAATTGGACACACTCAAAGTTTGAATGATTTGAATGTTTTTATAAAACACTCACAAGAACAAGCTGAACAGTCCCGGGGACTGAAGTCTTTTCCCCACAAACACAATCTGAATTTATCTGCAGCACTGTTAAAACTGTGTTGAATATTTTGTGGGAAGCTGACCACAGCTTATGAGATCAAGTGTTTTGAGCAGATTTGTTAAAAAAATGACAGCTTTGCATGATATAATGTCACCACAACTGCAAATGTGGTGAAAGTGAACAATTTATAAGCTGCAGGGCTCGACCTTTCCCCTCAGGGCAGGAAGTATTTTGTAATCCTGTGCTCTCTCATGAGGGGTTGGTGAAATTCCTTCGCTGCTGCTTGTTACTCATTTTCATCGTCTTACTTAAAACTCAGCCTTGTCTAAATATGTGGAAAGTGATGCTTTTCAAGATCTCCACAGGGGAGCCCAGTAGAGCAGCAGGTGATGTTACTTTTTTGAAGCCACATTAAAAACATGTCTGACACTAAAATGGATTTATTATCCCGGCAAAAATAGGAAACCACGACAGCCATGTCTGACCACACACTAATATTCCAAACCCTTTTTTCCAGAGGCTTTAAATGCCCACAATTCCCAAAGATGACACTAATTTAATCCAAGTGGTGCAGTATATCTCCTTTTTTCTGCCCTCTTTTCTTCCTGCAGTAGAACATTAGGCCCATGGGACAACATCGAAATACTTGAGCGGGGACCCCTCAGTCAATATGAAGCATCTAGTTAGGAAGGAGGAAAAAAGCCAATGGCCACTGAAGGAAAGCATCCTGAAAAACAGTTCAGGCTCAACACTGGTCTTTGAAGTCAGTATCACCATGAATCCTGTTGACCTATGGGCCCTTTCCTCACCTCAGTATGTCCATGTCAAACCCTGGCCCGCACTGGGTGATCCCCCCGCTCCATGTGTTTATAGTTTCTCTGGGCTTCAGTTTAGCAGACAGTTGTCTTGGATTTATTGGCCATTGTTCAGGTGCAGTGGTTCAGACTTACTGCTTAAATATCCATCCATTATCGATACTGTTTTATGTCTATTCTGCTTTCCCCTTAGGGGGCTATTGAAGTTTATTTATCCAAGCTTAGCAAGGGGCGGGGCATGCTCCTGACTGGTCACCACACAATTGTAGGCCAATGCTAGATTAAGTCTGCTCTGAGGACTCAAAAAAGCTGCTAGTTTCACACAATGAGAACCCCTGAGAGTTCTTAATCTGTCTGATGCATCCTGTTGGGCCTCCTGTCACTGTAAAGGCCCCTTTCCAATGTTGGCCCAGTCCTCTCTGATTTGTTAATTGGTCTATGCAGTGCTCAGAACCACATTGTGACAACTCTGCTTTAAATCTACTGTTGCTGCTCTGAACTAGACTGCCATTCTGAGCCTATGTGTTCCAGTTAATAATAATAACAATAATAATAATAATAACAATAATAATAAAAAACATTGTATTCAAAAGCGCCTTTCAAGACAGGATGCTCGCAAAAAGGGCTAAACAATGGCTGTATGTCACACCGGTAGGTCAGTTTGGGGAAGCTGGGAAAATTAAATACACTGCCTGGACAATAAAAAACTCACCACCAAAAACAAGGTCACACACTCCAATATTTTGCTGGACATCCTTTAGCTTTGATTACAGCACACATTCCCTGTGTCATTGTTTCAATAAGCTTCTGCACTGTCACAGGTTTGTCCCAGATCACTGCACTGCCCCCACAGGCTTGGACAGTAGGCAATAGGCATGATGAGTGCATCACTTCACCTGCCTCTCTTCTTACCCTGATACCCCTTTTCCACCAAGCTGGTTCCAGGGCTGGTTCGGAGCTAGAGTCAGACTTAGCACCAGTTCTTTGGTTTTCCACGGACGAAGCACCGATTGCTGGCTCTCAAAACCGGTGCTTGGCAAGCACCAACTCTTTGCTGGGCCAGCAGAAAGAACCACTTTACGTCGGGGGCTACGGCTTACGTCAGGGGGTGGGGTCGGGTGAAAACACGGAAGCACCAAAGCAGAGTAAAAACACGGAAGCATTCTTACCTTCTACTTCTCAAGCGTGATCGCTGTTCGTTGCATAATCGTCGAGTAGCATTAACTTGCTGGATCGCCAACTTTTGCTCTACAAAGGAAGGCTCGAAAAGCCAACAGCAACACTTGAACCGCAACGTAGTCCTCCATCTTTGTAGTGGCAATTGAATTCGGCGCTAGTTGTTATGGGAAACTAGCGTGGCGTGATACAGACGATACATTGACGTGATGACGTAGCCCTCTGGCCGGCACCCGTTTGTGGAAAAGCAAACGGTTCTAAACAGGTTTGCAGTTGAACCAACTGCGAACTGGCTCTAGCACCAGCACTAGCACCAGCCCTGGAACCAGCTTGGTGGAAAAGGGGTATGAGAGAGATAGACTCTGGAACAGGGTCAATCTGGACTCAGATAACAGATAACAGATTATAAACAGCAGTCTTTCCTCTGGCAGTGTTCCTTCTTATTTTAAAGAAGCTGTGGTGGAACCTCTGATTAAAAAACCGAATTGGGATTACTCTGTTTTATCGAATTTTAGACCAATCTCAAAACTTCCTGTTATTTCAAAAATCCTGGAGAAATCTGTGCTTTAACAAATCCAGTCCTATTTAAGTAAGCTTGGCATCCTTGACATTTTTCAGTCTGGTTTTAAAGTATTTCACAGCACTGAGTCTGCACTTTTAAGGGTTTTTAGTGATATTTTATTGTGTACTGACTCTGGTGACTCAGCTCTTTTAATGCTTTTGGACCTGACTGCTGCTTTTTACACAGTGGATCACATAACTCTCATTGCTCGCCTCGAACACTGTGTTGGTTTTAAAGGTAAAGCTCTTAAGTGGTTCAAATCCTTCTTGTCTGAGAGGTGTTTTAGAGTAAAAGTTGGTGACTGCTTCTCTTCTTGTGCCCCCCTAACCTGTGGAGTTCCTCAAGGTTGTGTTCATGGCCCCATCCTCTTCTCCCTCTACCTCCTTCCACTTGGCTTGATTTTTAAAAAGCACGGCGTGTCCTACCATCTGTACGCAGACGACACTCAGCTTTACCTGCCAATAAAGAAAAACGATGGCAGCTCTCTTAAACGTCTGCTGGACTGTCTGAAAGACATTAAAGACTGGATGGCCCTGAGCTTTTTAAATTTCAATGAAAATAAAACCGAACTGATCATTTTTGGCCCTAGTGGAGCCCGGGAGGCATCTCTCAGGGACCTGGACCCTCTTTTACCTTATTTTAAACCCACAGTTTTAAATCTTGGTGTAAGGGTTGACGGTGATTTTAAATTGGATCAACAAACAAATTCAGTTGTAAAATCCAGTTTTTATCACCTCAGGCTTTTATCCAAGATTAAATCGGTTTTATCTTTTAACGATTTTGAGCGGGTAATTCATGCTTTCATTTCTACATGATTGGACTACTGTAATGCTCTGTACGTTGGTGTAAATCAGGCTTCCTTGCGCGCTTACAGTTGGTCCAAAATGCAGCTGCTCGTCTTTTTTTTTTTTTTTAAATACTTTGTTTATTGGTTTTCAAATATAAACATATAAAATAGACAAACAATAAAACAAACAAAACAGCCAGCACTAACAAGTAAAAAAAAATACATACAAAGATATAAATAGACATGTCAGTCCATTACATTAACGTAAGAGTCCAGACGAGAGGCCATACAGTGAGAGAAAAAGTCCGTAAAATTGAGGTCAGGGGCGATCAAGGAAGAGCAAAGAGTGATTTGTCAAGGCACCAGATGTTGAGTATAAAAGAAAAGGATCCAGATCCACACCGTCAGTCCTGAGGTTGCTGTCTGCCCCTTTAAATATAATCAATAAAAGGGCCCCACATGTCCAAGAATCTGTGGCGAGTGTCTGACAAAGTGTACCGGATCTCCTCCAGGTGTATACAAGAAACCATGTCATTCAACCATTTTTTGTAGCATGGAGGAGAAACCGATTTCCACTCCCTCAGAACAACTCGTTTTGCAACAATCATTCCAAATGCAAGGGCTTGTTGAAGTGGTGAGGGAAGGGTGAGAGAAAAATTTGAACAACCAAGTAGTACAATAAGACTGTCAGGAATTAGCTGAATATCATACAAATCACTGTACAATTGAAAAATGTCAACCCAAAAATTCTTGAGTGTAGGGCAGGACCAAAAAAGGTGCCCCAAGGACCCATCAGCAGATCTACATTTATCACAGGTGGGAGAGACAGAGGGAAAAATCCTGTTTAATTTGGTCTTGGAAAAACGCAATCGATGAATGACTTTAAACTGAATCAATTGAAGTCTGGCATTAATTGAGCAAGATTTGATTCTAGCCAGTCCCTGAGCCCATAAGTTATCTGAAATAACCTCACCTATATCCCTAACCCAGGTGTCTTTAAAGGAATATTTCACCCAAAGAATGATATGCCTTAATTTTCTACTCACCCTCATGCTGAGCAACACTCTGGAGCACTTTTTTGATGTCTCAAATGCAGCTGGAGGTCCGGGGGGATTTTTGCTGTCAACAAACGTCCATCTTACAGGGGCAGCGAACCCGAAGAAAAGGTCCATAAAGTCCACAAAAGCGTGCCTGTTTTCCTTCATACTGCTTTCGTCGCTGTAATCCAAGTGTCCTGGCGGGTAAGGTCCATAATTAATTGAAGCTTGAGGTCATTTAGTACATTTTTGAGCCTAACCAGTGCTATGTACTTCCGCAGTGCGTCCGCACTCCTGCACTCGTAAGCGCGGCAGACCAATCCAGATGGCTTCGTGGTGCAGGGGCGTAGATGTGCCAGCGACATAGCACTGGTTAGGCTGCTGAAAAGATTAACAAATTGTGAAATCAAGTGTTTAGAGGTGGGTGGTTTTGACAGAAGTTCAAAAAACTGTATTGTTCGGGGATCGAAGTAAAGTGTGGAATAGACTGCCTGACAAAATTTCTGACTTGTAGGTACCTGAAATAACGACTCGCGGGGAGTCCAAATTTTGTCTGTAGTTGAGCAAATGAAGCAAATTTTTCGTTAATATAGAGGTCTTTGATGGCACATAAACTTTTGTCTGACCACTGAGTGAAAGCAGCATCCATCGTGCCTGGTATAAAACAAGGATTGTGGCAGATAGGAGAATAGATCGAAAGTGCGGGGAGGTTCTGCACACCCTTAATCTGTTTCAAAATCTTGACTGAATTGCGCAAGATGAAATCATCTTTCAGACATCTAGGAGGTAGATTCAGCTTGGTGTACAAAATAGCTGCTAAGGAGGCACCTGCAAGTAGTGAAGTGGAGTGAGTTTCAATTTGAGGCCAACTGGGAAAAAGGGGATCAGCCTGCCCAGATGCAGCCATAGAATGACTCCAGAAGACCCAAGCTCTGGCGTTGCAGGCCCAATAATAATGACGTAGAACAGGGAGGCCAAGACCTCCTTCGGCTGTAGATTTCTGTAGGTGCGCCTTAGCGATACCTGAAGGTTTTCCTGCCCAAATAAATGGAATGATGACAGAGTCAGCTGCTGGTCTTTTAACAGGAGCACAAAAGTATGAACACATCACCCCGATCCTGGAGTCCCTCCATTGGCTTCCCGTTCATTTTAGAATTCATTTTAAAATTTTATTACTTGTTTTTAAATCTTTTCAAGGATCAGCACCTCAGTACATCTCTGACCTTTTAAATATTTACACTCCCCGGCGGTCCCTGAGGTCTGCTGATCACTTTCACCTCGTGGTCCCAAAAACCCGTCTAAAGACCCGAGGTGATGGAGCCTTTTCGGTGGTGGCTCCCAAATTGTGGAACGATCTGCCGCTCAAAATAAAAACATCCCCCACCCTAACGACTTTTAAATCGCATCTTAAAACTCATTTTTATTCTTTGGCTTTTGATTCAGCATGAGAGTTGTGTGATCCGTGTCCTTTTATGTCTTTTATGGTCTTGACCCTTTTGTTTTTTATGACTCTTATTTGTTTCTATGTGTTATTTTAATTGATTTTATTTCTTTTTTGATGTTCTTATGTGTTATTTTAACTGTGCAGCACTTTGGTAAACTTTATTGTTTTTTAAAATGTGCTATATAAATAAAGTGGATTGGATTGGATTGGACTCATCAGACCACATGACCTTCTTCCAGTCCTCCACCGTCCAATCATAGCTGTTCAGTCCCAATCACTTGAGTTCCCTTCTGCTCTTACTCTCACTATCAAACATAACTCTGAGTCCTACTGTTATTTTTCTTCAATTTGATTTGGCTAAATGTTCATCTATATCTATTTGTACTGACCATGCAATGAACAATGGTAAACACAGTTTGGTATTAAGAATCCTCCATTGAAACATCCCACAATCTGAGGAGTGGGAGAGCAGGGTCCCTAACACAGGCTGTCTTTAATGTGTGGTTGAAGCACTGCAGCTATTTTCAAAATATAATTCTTCATCCTTGAGTTAGAGCGGACAGTTATGTTAACTCTAAAGACCTTGGCCTTTGACCTTTAAAACTTGATAAGTCCATCAAGTAAAAGCAGACATTTGTATGAACTTCTAAAAAAAACGCCCCAAATCGTTTTAAAATATATCCTGTTTTCAAGACGGGGCAGGACTGATGGACAGACAGACAGATGTGCATCTGGAAATCACAGAAACATGATTCCTCTGGTTCTGGCTGCTGAAGTTGTGAAGGCATTTTACATTTTGTCAAAATATTTCATATAAAAACAGATCAAGTGTTCGCAGTTAGAGCTCTCATGGAGACGAGCATAAAGAAAAATCATGTTTGTTTTACAGCCTACAGTTTAACTGCTATGCTCCAGTCTCACTGCTCACATCAAACCTGTTTTCAGCAGCAACAAGATGTCTTCTGTGGAGTATGTGACTTTTGTTGATCTGATTTGGCTGAAATACAGAAACATACACACATACACAGACTAAACTGTAAATCTAACAGAAGACAGGCTAATACATGGATGCTGCAGACTCTGTTTTTTTTTGTTTTTTTACCACAGTACCCAATAAAAAATATTTTCTTCTGCCTAATAATCAGTTTGCTTTTGTCAACCGCTTCCTATATTTTTCATTTTGAAATGATTCGCCAACATTTTTCTGTTTTTGTGCCTCTGTCCTGAGTCCATGACAAGCAGACAGATGCCATTTTTTTGACTGGTTTGTGCCATAACAAAGAGGCAGGCAAAGCAATAATTAGCTTAGCTCATATCCTGGGAGTCAATGGGTAGTGCGATCCTGCCTCTCCCATCAGGCATGTGAGCAGGCACATGCATGTGCAAATCACTGCAGATGTGCTTGTGAGTATAGGTCAAGAAAACACAGCACGTATGTGTTGGTTTGTACATACATCCTTGACTGTTTGTTTGTCCGTTGTCTGTCTTTAGATGTGAATAATGCACTAGATAGAGAGTGAACAGATCTGGAGGCGAGGGAGAGAGAGAGCATGGGGGATGATTTGCTGGCAAGGAGCTACAGGTAGGATGTAAGTCCATGCTGCCACGTGTAGGGCAGGCTGGTCGATTGAATCAACTTGTACCCACATCTGCCTCATCTAGAACAAGCCCCAGACCTAATCTGAGGGAGTCTGTCCATGTGAGCGCACACCTTACTGATTTATCATCTTCTCCTACCTGTTTATCAACCTTTTCTCTTCAAAAACCCTTCATCATTGATCTTCCTCTACTCCTACCCTTTTATAATCCAAACTATCATTATATTTACATTCATATCTTCTCTCTCTCTCTCTGAAATCAAGTTATCAATTACCTCTGCCAGAGAGGTTGTGTTTTGCTTGCATGTGTTGGACTGTTGGCCTTTATGAACAGTTCCAGCCTGGTTTCCGTCACCTCCATAGCACAGAAACGGCCCTCATCAAGATCACCAATGACCTCCTCATGGCAGCTGACTCTGGTTTAATCTCTATTCTCATCCTCCTCGATCTGAGTGCGGCCTTCGACACTATTTCTCACCCCATCCTCCTCCATAGACTTTCCTCCATAGGCATCACCCACACCCCTCTTCACTGGTTCCACTCCTACCTCACAGGCTGCACTCAGTTCATCCAACTCAAATCCTTCACCTCACAGCCCTCCCCCGTCACATCAGGTGTGCCCCAAGGTTCCGTCCTGGGGCCCCTCCTCTTCATTATATATCTTCTCCCACTTGGCAATATCTTCCGCAAATTTGGTATCCACTTTCACTGCTTCGCGGATGACACCCAGCTCTACCTTTCCAGCAAACCCGACGCCTCTCTTCCACCTTCCCCCCTCACCCACTGCCTCTCAGAAATCAAACTCTGGTTCACCTCCAACTTCCTCAAACTCAACGCAGGTAAAACAGAACTCCTCCTGGTCGGTACAAAATCTAATCTATCCAAAGTTAACAGTTTCTCCCTCACCATAGATAACTCCACAGTGTCCCCCTCCCCTCAGGTTAAGAGTCTGGGTGTCATCCTCGATAGCTCTCTGTCTTTTCATTCTCATATTAATAACATCACCCGGTCTGCATACTTCCACCTCCGTAATATAAACCGTCTCCGCCTCCCCTCCCTCACACCAAGGCCATCCTGGTCCACAGCCTCGTCACCTCCCGGATCGACTACTGCAACTCACTCCTCTTTGGGCCTTCCCACTCAACCCCCCCTACACTCCAAATGGTTCAAAACTCTGCAGCCGGATCATCACCAGGACCCCTCCTTTCATCACATCACCCCCGTCCTCCAGCAGCTTCACTGGCTCCCCATCAAGTTCAGAACTCACTTCAAAATCCTGCTGTACACTTTCAAGGCCATTCACAACCTCGCCCCCCCTACCTGTCTGATCTCCTCCACATCGCCACCCCCTCTCGCTCCCTCAGGTCGTCCTCCTCCCTCCATCTCTCTGTGCCCTCCGCCCGGCTCAGCACCATGGGTAGCAGAGCTTTCAGCCGCTCTGCTCCCAAACTCTGGAACTCTCTCCCCCCGGACCTCAGAAACATCGACTCCCTTCCCCACTTCAAATCAAAACTCAAAACCCATCTGTTCCAAACTGCATATTCTCTTTAATTTTCCACCCTCATTTAACTGTGTCACTCTTGGATGTTGTTTTATTTATTTTAATTTGAGATTTTAATGCACTGTGTTTTTTATTATGTACTGTAAATGTTTTGTAAAGTGTCCTTGGGTGCTTAGAAAGGCGCTTTTAAATAAAATGTATTATTATTATTATTATTTATTTATTTATTTTTTGGTATCAAGAATGTGCAAAAACCACTGGGCAGATTTTGCTGAAATTTTTAAGAGATACAAGTAATCGTCCAACTTAAAAATTTGATTTCTGTGGTGATCCAGAAAACTACCTGTAACAAATCAAATTGATTGTTTTTGTTCAATAACTGTCTAACTTATAATGATTTCGACATGATTCTGAGTGCTACGTGTGGGTTTTCAGGGTCAAGGCTTCATATCATAATGATGACTTTATAAAGGAATGGTGTTGTGTATGGGTTAATTACAGATGTTCAACAATTTTCTGAATGAAAATACTATGTGTTTATAACCAATATCCTTATATTGAGCTTGATCTTAAATGTATATTCAGCATATCACATCACATCTCAAAACTACAGTCCAAATTGCACATTTTGCCAAGCAGGAGCCTTGCTGATGTAGTAAAACCTACCTTTTGTTGTGCTGCTGTGCTCAGTCTCGACATGATGTATGAACTACAATGTGGGCTAGCAAACAACAACCCCAGTGCTAAACCTGGCCCACCAGCAATGATTTCTGGCCCTCATCATAATCTGAAAATAACTTCTGTATTTGTCTTTAATCATTTTTATCAACAAACACAGCTTTGACAATCATTAACAGATGGATGTCCAGCTACCACCTCAACCTGCTGCAGCCTCCACACCAGAGTGGAGTCACCAAGGAAGACAGAGACTTTAATGAAGAAGTCTCCTCTGACCTCAGGCTTATACGACCTCACTGCTCTTGTTCAGTCAGCTTCCTGTGATCCCCCCCTCTGTCCAGGCCCAACACAGAGAGCCTGACGCCACAGCAGCTCACCTGGAGTGAGCCCTTATGAAAGGAATTGTGGGTGCATTTTATTGCTAAGTAATGAAGAGGCAGCTGATCTTTCGTCAATCCCGCCAGTGAGAAATTGCTGCAGAAGCTCAAACAGCAGGTGAAAAAGATGAAAAACTTTGTTTTATATCTGTTCTGATGTTTCTTAGTTGATCTGAAAGCAGATCAGAGAGGAGCAGACTGTTCACTGACTTATGCTGTCTAATAGAGATATGCGGTAGAGAACAATGTGCCCATGAGATCTTCTGTTAGGGAAAAGCTCAGGAACATGTCCGTATAAATCTTTATGGTGAATGTCTGTTTTTTTATGGAGAGCTGTTAAAAGCTACTTTTAATATGCTACACACATATGACTTTCCCTGGCCTGAAAACTTTTATTTTCTCCTGATAATCCCATCAAAGATGTTGGTGCAGTTTTAATAAACTAAATTTAGCATTTTATCATAATACAAACAGAATAAAGACATAAGATTAATGGTTTTTGTATCCCTTATCCTGAGTAATGGAGACCTTAAGTGTTGATTGATCCAGCTCTCTCTCTCTCTCCTATACATATTATGAAAGCTTGCTGAGGCAAAATCAACTTAAACCTCTTTATTTTGCCGAAAACAACTGTAGCATTTTTACCTGCCATCTCCATATACTGACCTGATCAGAATCTTAAGATCGGCTGAAAAATTGCTATAATTTACCTTTTGCACATTTGGATCTTAATGAGGTTTTAAATAGAGCTACTATATGCAAAATCAAGAAGGGGGAGTGTGACAAAAAGCACTTTGAAAAAGTAATTTATTTAAAACAACAAGTAAACTGAAATAGGCTGTTTATCAGCTGATCAAAAGTTTAAGACCACAGGCTATTAAAGCCAAAATCTGCTCAAAATGTTCATTTTCTGTCAGGCATTCACACGGTCATACCCTCCTGATGGCTAAAGCTAAGAAGCTTTCTCTTCTTGAATGTGGTCGGATCATCGAGCTGCATAAGCAAGGCCTCTCACAGTGTGCCATTACTGCTGAGGTTGGACACAGTAAGACAGTCATTCTATATTTTTTGAAAGATCCTGAGCATTATGGAACAAAAAAGTCAAGTGGTAGACCCAAAAAAATGACACCTGTGCTGAGCAGGAGGATCCGATTGGCTGTCCGTCAAGACACAGGGCGGTCCTCGACCCAAATTAAGGCCCTTACTGGTGCCGACTGCAACGCAATAACCATCAGACGGCATCTGCGGGAAAAGGGTTTCAAAAACAAAAAACAAATTCAAAGACCTCGTCTCCTTCAACGCCACAAAACTGCCCATTTAGACTTTGCCAGGGAGCATCAAACATGGGACATTGAAAGGTGGAAAAAAGTTTTATTCTCTGATGAAAAAAAAAATTTACCTTGACGGTCCAGATGGCTTCAACGTTACTGGCATGACAAGGAGATCCCACCTGAGATGTTTTCTACCCGGCACAGTGGAGGGGGGTCCATCATGATCTGGGTGCTTTTTCATTCAGTGGAACACTGGAGCTTCAGGTGGTGCAGGGTCGTCAAACGGCGGCTGGTTACGTGCAGATGTTGCAGCGGGCATCCCTCATGACTGAGGGCCCTCGTCTGTGTGGTAACAGCTGTGTTTTTCAACAGGACAACACTGCAGTTCACAATGCTCGCTTGACCAAGGACTTCTTCAGGGAGAATAACATCACTCTTTTGGACCATCCCGCATGTTCCCCTGATTTAAATCCCATAGAGAACATTTTGGGATGGATGGCAAGGGAAGTTTATAAAAATGGCCATCAGTTCCAGACAGTTGATGCCCCAGTGATTAACAAGAACAGTGGAGCTGCTCATTACTGAGTCCTACTGAGAAACATTTTTGTTCTGGTTTGAAGAATTTTTTGTAATTTTGCGATGCTCTTAAACTTTTGATCAGCTGATAAACAGCCTATTTCAGTTTACTTGTTGTTTTCAATAAATTACTTTTTCAAAGTGCTTTTTGTCACACTCCCCCTTCTTGCTTTTGCATATTGTAGCTCTACTTAAAACCTCATAAGGTCCAAATGTGCAAAAGGTAAATTATAGCAATATTTCAACTGGTCTTAAGATTTTGATCAGGGGTGTTTACCTTTGACTTGGTTACATAATCTGTCTGTTCCTCATCAACTTTTAGCCTCCTAATGCTGCCCTCCAGGCAACCTGTAACTTGTGTTTTTCCTACCTGTAACTTGTGGAAGCGCACTGGAACAGCAGTTGAACTCGTAACTTCCCACCCATGAACTCGTACCAGATCGATGTACTCCGAGTTACGACTTGTGACGTCTCATCACTGCCTACACAATAAGGCAGCCTCTAAATCAAGACAAACACTGTAAAGTATAAGAATCTGTTACCTTATGCTAGTTGATAAATAGATTTTAATCTTATAATGCCTGCCATGTTGGTTGATTTACATACCAGAATTCCTTGTGCTCAAACCAAAGTCATAATTTGCCTGGAACGCTTCAGGAACTCAGAGATTACACTGAAAATGCCCGAGTCACGGATCACCTTGAATGCAGCGTTGATAGCTGCTTCTGTTTCAGATTATGACTCGTTTAAACCTTCATATAATAATAATAATGATAGTAATAATTTTATTTATATAGCACTTTTAAAAACATAGTTTACAAAGTGCTTTGACAAGCGTTCAGCACAAAATAATAAAACACAAACAAACAATGAGCACAGTGAAGTAAAAACTAAAAGCACAGCTTAAATCAAGACTAACAGAAAGACACAAAGGTAAAAGACACAAGGTGAAAAGACAGAGGGGTGATGGTTGATACTGTGTTCATACTCAGATTTCTTACTGAAGGCCCTTTTCATTACTTTATAGGAACCCAGACAATAGAAGAACCATGCAGCATAAAAAGAGACCATGAGGACCAAACATAAAAACATAAAATCAGCAAGAATAGGAAACGCAATGAAAAAGGGGATGAAAGCAGAAATCAGGTCAGAAAATATTTAAAAGATGAAATGAACAATGATGATAAAATTACAAAATAATAAAAATAAGTGGCGATGATAAAATACAGTAATTAACATGAGCAAGAGATAAGACAATTAAAAAGGTCCAAACATTTTCTATAAGAGTGTAAAAAGGTGAACCATTAATAAGATAAAATCATAATTAATAGCACATATCAGTATTAATAAATTAACAAAAAGGAGTAACAGAAAGTAAAGCAAAACAAACAGTAACGCCAAAACAAGATAGAGATAAAAGACATTAAAAGACGGTAAAAGACAGTAAAAGACGGCATCACATAAAAGCAAGTCTGTAAAAGTGAGTCTTTAAAAACGACTTAAAAGAGCTGACTGACTCCGCATGCCTTATCTCCTCCGGCAGGTCGTTCCAAAGTCGAGGAGCTCGGATGGAGAAGGCTCTGTCACCCTTAGTTTTGAGTCTCGACTTTGGAACGACCAGCCGGCCGTCACCAGAGGATCTAAGGCTGCGGGCAGGAACATGGTATTAAAAGCTCAGGTTAATAACTGGAGGACAGCCCCGTGATTGCTTTAAAAGTAATCAGTAAAATCTTAAAATCAATTCTAAAACTCACAGGAAGCCAGTGAAGGGAGGCTAAAACTGGAGTGATGTGATGCCGTCTGTTAAAACCAGTCAAAAGCCCAGCTGCTGCATTCTGGACCAGTTGGAGGCGAGAAAGAGATTTTTTGTTTGAACCAGTGAGGACGGAGTTGCAATAGTCGAGCCTGGAGAAAATAAATGAATGGGTGATTTTTTGGAGGTCTGGAGGGGTGAGTATGTGTTTTATTTTTGAAATGGATCGTAAATGAAAGAAACAGGACTGAAGGGTTTTGATATGGGTGGAGAAGGTGAGGTCCGAATAGGAGGAAAATGACTCCTAAATTTCTGGCAGAGGGGGTGATGTTTACTGATAGTGGACCAAGGCAAGACTGTATGAGGGGGGAATTTTGAATGGTACAGAGGATTATTTCGGATTTTGAATTATTTAACTGAAGAAAGTTTTCTGCCATCCAACTGTTGATGTCCCTGAGACAGTCCATGACAGCAGCTAGGCCTCTAAGGTCCTCAGGTCTCAGAGGAAGGTATATCTGTGTGTCGTCTGCGTAGCAGTGGTAGGAGACTTGGTGGCGCTGAATTAGTTGGCCAAGGGGCAGCATGTAAATAGAAAATAAAATTGGACCTAAAACTGAACCCTGCAGTACACCACAGGCAACGGCAGCAGTAGAGGAGCTGTGGTTGCCTATGGTGACCGCAAAGGTTCGCTCTAAAAGATAAGACTGAAACCAGCTAAGTGCAGTGCCTCTGATACACACCCAGTTTTTAAGACGCTCAATTAAAATGGTGTGGTCGACGGTATCAAAGGCTGCACTGAGATATAAAAGAATTAACCAATAATAAAAATATTAGAATGTTAATGAATATCATCAGGGGATCAGTAGCACCTCAGGTCCCCATGCTTGACCATTTCTAATGCTTCTTTTTTTAAACTTGTAGTTTGTACCTTTATTTTTTCCCAGTTGTGCAACACCACTGTGATATATTGTTTATACCGCAAATCAAGACAAATATCATAATTATGAATTTAAAAACTACAATAAAAAACAAAAAAACATTTAAATAATTAATATTAGCATAATAATGACAAGAACAATAAATAGGTAAGGCTGTGTTAGCAAAGATACAGTAACAGTACAGGTAAACCTTAGCAATTAACACACCATTTACATAACAGAGTAAATAAAATCATAAACACATAGATACAATAAATACCCACAAACATAGTAAGATAAATAGAGGTGCCACTGATAAAGTCCAACATAATGTAAAACTGAATAACATAGTTACGTACAAAATTAAAAGAAGAAAAAGAAGCAAAGTGCTCCCCTTTTTGGTCGTTGACTTATTTCTTTTACCAATATTACTTCTTTACATTTACTGTATGCATGAGTTACAGTTACTGTTTTTTGTCAGTTAAAGAGTGATATTAATATTCTAATATTTTTATCATTATTATCATCATCAGTGTGTGTTGTTTACTTCTCTACTTTCCATACAGTTTTCCCATTTTGCCCACAATGTTTTTTTTCCTTTCTTGAATCCCTCTAACTTTATAAGTAAAAATTCTCCATTTCTTTAATTTGTTCCATAAGTTCTCTCCATTTACCTATCCCTGGGCTATAAAGTTTAAGTGCGGTAAATACCATTATTCTAATGAGGCATTTATCCGTACTGACTACATATTGGACACTTGTTTGTAATGAAATTAGAGAAGTCTTAAAACATGACTTAGCAATTGACCATGAGTTTGTTCTGTTGGGGTGGGACAATGAATTTTTCCTGCTTCTAACACTAACTTTGAGGACAAAATGTTTACTTGCTGTCTGAGGTATCCCACAAACTAACAGGTGTGAAAATGGCCTGTCAGTGGTGCATTTTGCTTGAAATGTTGTTCTTTTGGCTTCTTTGTGGCTGAGACCCCCTGGGTGGTGGTGAGTCTAAGCTTGGGTTCAAGTATTTCAGGGTCTTGGGAAAATGGACTGGGAGATGGACAAGAAGATCGTTGTACCGTATAGAAGGGGAACTTTCCCTTTCCTTTCCTGTTTGAAACCGTTTTGTTCACAGATGATCTAATAATAACCAGAAAAATCAGGAAACTGGAGTCGAAGTACTGGAAATGATCATGAATCAGAACAAGAACCAGGACCAGGAGGCAGGACACAAAGACGAGAAGAACACAGTAGTCAGATGAGGCTTAAAAGGTTTAATGTTTACCAGGCTGGGTTTGGTACATGGTAGAGCAGTCAGAAAATCAGGCAAAAGTGTCCAAAATGTGAGGCAAGAATCAAGGTAAGAAACAAAGAGTAATACAACACAAGACTGGACTGAAAGAATGCTCGGATGAGACTGTGAGGTACAACAAACTGGCAACAGGACACTTGAAGACATGGGGCTCTAATTTCGTAACCAGGCGCAGACGCAGGCGCACCTGCCCTGCGCCGGCCTGCGCCAAGCGGACAGGGTGTGACTAGCGCACTTTCCAAGTTTCTTGCAGTGCCAAGAGAGGCGCATCCACACCTCCATCCCTGCCCCTCAGTGCAAGTGCCAGAGAGGGAGGAGAAAAGGCATGAGTGGGTTTAACACAGCTGAGTGCTGTCTTCACCAATCAAATGACCGCCTCTCCTTGCCTTTAAATGCGCTGCGGCCGAGGCGCAGCGTCTGATTGGTCTGAATGATCCCCACCACCGCGGAAACAGTGTGCTGGAAAGACCCAGTAGCGGAGACGGTCAGAGCTGCTGTCACTTCAGCAGCTGGGAGAACGGACTGGCCATCGGGGCGCGCATCAAGGGCAACGAAGCGCGTCACCGTGTGGGCCAGCTCCCGGGACAGATGTAATCTGTTCCTTTGTCATTTATAGGAGTTCACAGTTAAGAGACAGTTACACAGCAGCTGGCTTATCCATTCATAACGCTTGTGATCCACCTGCACTCCTGGTTTGTCATTGCCAATTGGCAGAGCCTTCAGTGATATACTGTATACTCTCCCGGTGTCTCCGCCTCATCCTCCTTACAATAATGTACTCCATCTTTTTAGATCACGTTAAAAATAAAGACTAAAATAGAGGAATATGGGAAATCACAGGTAGCCTAAATCCTGAGTGACATACATTTATTTTCTCTCCTTTTTCTTCGTCTTTTTTCTCCCTCTTTTCTTTGAATTTAATGAAATGAGAGAAGCCAGATATAAACTCAGTATCAGATGTTAAGGGTGTTTATTGTTGATTATAAGATGTGCATCAAACTTCCAGCTTCCGTCAGGTTAAGTTTCCATTATGACAAACGGCTTTAATCCGACATCAGATGTGACGGGACAGTTAATATAAATACAAATGTATATGCTGGTTCAGACGGTTACATTAAATGGTGATTGCTGTGATTGTTTATTGCATTAAAACGTGCCTGACACTCTGGAAACCTGCCTCTGAGGCTTTGTTGACGTGTGCGCACATGTGTCCCTGTCACCAAATTAGAGCTGCGGAGGGTGAGAATAGACCAGGTTGGAGCTGGCGAGCTTTCGGCGCATATATATGCATATATATATATATATATATATATATATATATATATATATATATATATATGTATATGTACATAATACTTTGTCCTTCGTATTTGTTAAACTTTACACCTGAGAGGAAATTTGGAGTACAAAAAACATGCAAAATCACCTTAAAACAGAGTCATTCTGTGTCTTGTACTTCTTGTTGATGAAAAGTAGAAGATTATCGTAAAGATAGAACAACTTTTTTAAAAGTTGTAAACAGGAACAGAACAAAAACATTTAAGGTAACATTCTTTTCATAGGCATCTGCTGCTATTTTCCTTCTCTGCAGCTTTCAAGTACAATATAAAAGAGTGTGTTAAACTGAGGCAAATTCCTGCAAAATAAAACGCATTACCGTTTCTAAAATGTAAATAAATAGATTGTTTATGAACTATTCGTCACATCTGACTTTCAGTCCTCATTAGTTTATCAGAAGCAGGTTTTAGTTCAGGTAGAACCACTTTTTTATTGTAAACATGAGGTAATGTGTGTGAGGAAATCAAATATGTTGTGGGACACTGCACATATTTCACAAACTTATTTAAGCAGTCTGATTAAAGTCCCCAGCTTCGCTGAAGTCTCCCCTGGATGAGTCTTCTTATGATGACGTAGGACTCCGCTAGCATTAGCCCGCTAGCTAGTTAGCTTAGGTGCCGTGTCGGGAACAAGGGGATAAAGCCGGATTTCCGTCATAAACACAATGGAACAGTCATGGCTAAACTGATCCCCTGCCATCAGAAGGTCCAATTCATCAGTATTGACAACGACAGAGGAGGAGTCGGTCAGAAAACTGTTCGGCGGTGCCCGGTCTGTCTGTGAGGCTGCTCTGTAGCAAGGCAGAGAGCCTGGTCGTCTCTCTGTGTCCAGCAGTAACGGGACATTGTACATGAAGTGCTCGTCATGTCGGACCCTTCCGGCTTAAAAGAACAACTCTGTGTGAGTGTAGGCGAGTCATTCATACACACAGCATTAGCAGAGAGCTATGAAGAGCCGCCACCAACGCGCGTCGCCATCTTTCACGTCATCATTCTGCGCGACTTGGACACCGAACAGCGTTTACTGTTTTATAAGAAATTAAGAATATTGGCATTACATTGGCAAAACTCTGCCGAATGTGGAATACTTTGAAAAAGGCTAAAATCGGCCGATTAAATCGGCCGCCTGACAGTCGGGCCCTAGAGACAATACAAAAGATAGTTAAAATACTCAGCTGCTGAGGGCTCTGTTTTGCACCTCAACAGGGATGTACAGACAAAGAGCATTGAACACAAGCATACAGAAGATCTTACACATCAGGATTTGGGCAATACCAACTTATCACGTGTTAAGATCATGTCTGGTTTCATAAGCTATGTCTGTCAAGGAAGATAAACATAACAGCTAGCTAAAGGTCAGACTTAAGGTAGAAGTTCAACCAAGAGTTCAACGAAAGTTCTCGCAGTTAGGCAAAACCACAGGACCAACTGCAGGATGTGAAATTGAGAAACTGGCCCCCCAGCCCTTTCCAACTGAAACCACAGTCTAACCGTGATTGCACCGTTACGATTTATGACACATTTGATCTGTTGAACAAACATGTTTGAACTGATCTGCCCTAACATAATATGTTTGAATAACTGTTAGCATAAAATGACATCTTTGGACAAATGTTAGCATTAGCTTGTATATAATTATAACACTGTAATGAGTGTAAGGAGCCGATTATGGAACTGTCTATATGGCATGTCAGGTTAGGAGAAGTCAGAAGCCAAAGCAAAACCTGCTGGAAGGAGTTTATATCCTGTCTGGCCTGGGATGCCTTAAGATGCCCCGGGGGGAGCTGGACATTTTTGCAGTGAAAAAGGCCTTCTCACTACTTGGCCTGCTGCTTGAAGGGTAACTGCAAGAGACTTGACAGATGGATATACGGTCAGCTGGGCAGTGTTGATCTTATTACAGACACACCTAGCTTTGTTTCAGGGTAATGCTCTCTTATATAAAACATATGACCTCTCGAAGGGAGGAGGGGATGGATATTATTTGTGTTTTTTTACATTTACTGGCTGGAGATCAATAAAAAAGACTTAATTTAATGACTTTAAAATAATCTGCAAGAACTCTGAATACAAGATCCATTAAATTCTTACAGTCCACTCTTGGTCAAAAATAAACCTTTCTTCATCACAGACCAACCTAGAGATCCTTACAAAGACTCCTCCGTTTCTTTTTTAGCCTCAGGTCTGATTAGTTCCATTGATAATTTCTAGTAAACCTGCTGCCTTAGTTATTTGACAAAGATCTCTTTAATTTCCCTTTTGTCTGTCTCTTGTTTGTAAAAGAGAATTCAATTTAACTCTGGACAATAACCATGAACTACTTACTACGTTAGCTTTGGGAATAATAATAAGAATTAATCCCCTGTCTTAGCAGAGAGTGAAAGGGTGTAGGGAAGGGGAATTCCACGAGGTGTGCCGTTTGAGGGCCTCTAATTTGTTCTGCCTGTTAGGAGGCTGGTGTGACAGCAACACAAAATCACACAAGGATCCCCTTTGAAAACATTTCTGCTGATTTTCAGCCCTTTGCTTTGTTAAGATTTTCCCCAAAACACAAAGCTGTACTTCAAAGATGTGCAAAATACCTACAGATTATCTTTAATATCCAAGCATTCAGCATATCTGTATCAGGTTAAAGCTACTGGCACGATTTAAAACCATTTTGAAATTAGATTAAACTAAAAAACGACACAGTCGGTCACATTTTTCTTCTTGTTCCTGTCAGAACAACAATGTGCCACATCTTGTGAAGTAAAGACCTCACGTGAGACAGCAGCTCTCCCTTCTACTCCAGGATTTACTATTACAAATGACTCAGGAATACAACCCAGCTGCAGGTTTTCAACACAAGTCTGGAGAAACTTAAATCAGGATGTTGTCACGTGTGACTATCGCCTGCAGAACAACATCAGGACTATCTTAGTGAAATCTGTTCCTCATAGCAGCTCCACATGGCACCTCCACATTATTCTGTTCAACACTTTTAGTCCATTTATATTCTATAGAACAATATTTATCTCAATAAAAACAGTTTATCTTGTTTTCTATTTTACTGAAAAACTCTGATCATTCCGGGCTGACATAATGGTTGAATCTCATTTTCACCAAACTTATGCTCATACCTTCTCACTATGTCTTTACGCAGAGGTAAAGCTCTGCTGTCCTTTGGCCTTTCCTTTAGCTCCATTCCATTATTATTACAGTTCCTGATATTAACTGTAGAGCAATCAACTAAATTAAATACAAAATAGTTCCTGAAAACAGCCAGTGGCGGACAAAATACTGAACTCAATTACTCTGAGTGAAAAGTTAGATTTTCCTGGTCAGATATTACTCCAATACAGGTGAAAGATGTTAAGTCACATTTTTACTGAAGTTAAAGTACTTCTTTTGAAAGAACTTAAAGGGACTGTGAGGAGAATCTATTACCGGCGACATTAAGACTCTGCTACCCATGAGCACGGCGACTGTCGTAATGCTGCTTTCCAGTAACCTCAGAACTGGGAGTGACATCACCTACGACTTATCGGTGTTCCAGTTGAAGTCGGTAAAAAACATGCCGATCTACCAGGCTATTATTAGCTGTTGTTAGCACGCCCTGCATTGTTGTTCACAAATATCACATGAAGAATGTGATTATCACTATGGCAGCATTTTTGTAAATATAAGTCTAACAATACTATGTATACAGCTGATCTAGAGCGACACACCCCAGTCAGAAGTGCAAATAAATTGATTATTACAGGAGCTAAATAACTGTTCACACTGGGGGCATCCATCTTCGATTGTCAACTCAGGGGTGGCGAGGTTTCACCGAGTTCCCATTAGGAAATTCTGCAATCCAGTTGCAGTTTCCTACTCGGAACTCAAAATTCCTACTTCTGACTACAACTGGAACGCACCAAAGACGTCTGCAATCCAAAGTGTGTGCTTGTTGTTATGTAGCTCGGACCTTCCTCAGAACTCTGCATTGCTCTACAACTTCTTTTTTCAACAACTTTCAGGATGCAAAGCGACGAGGTAATGTATCTCTTTCTAGTTGCTTAGCGGTAGTTTTTGATGTGTGATAACAAGCAGTTTTTGGAAAACTTAGTATCGTAGTTTTGTACTAGCCGGCTATATATCTCTACTTACAGCCTGGTGCTCTAAGACGTGTCTGAATAATATAAATTTGCTCTAGTTTTAATTGTCTTGTTCTCGAAGTTGAGTATCCAGGCCAGTCCAGCCCTGTCCGACCTGACCTGAAGGCTAAGGAATAGCATTTATAGATAACCTACTTTGATGCTATAAAACTCATCTTAAAGTGTGTATTTTGATCAGGCATACAGTATATCTAAAAGTGAGACTTTTTTGTAATCACTTAGAAACTCCTCACGGTCCCTTTAAGTATTAAAAGTACTTTATAACTTTTAATGTCCGCATTATTGTATTGTTTTTACAACAAATTTACAGAATCTAAGGACTCAAACAACCGACTGAGGGACTGAACTACTTTTGAACCTATAGAATAAAGTCTGTTAAATAGCTATGAAGCCTATATAAATGCAGAATTAAACATGATTCAATAGGCTAAAGGACAAGCACTGCTATTTTTTAATTCAACAACCAAGGTTTACCTGTCAGATCTGGTAGCACGTGTGAGGTGCAGGAACAGCATCACCACTTGAACAAATCACATGCATTTTAAAAGAGAAAAGAAATTTAATCTTAGTGACTTTAAAGCTATACTTAAAAGTACCAAGATCCTTCATAGAAATGCAGTGGAGTTAAAGTGCAGTATTTTTCCTTCAAACGTTCTGTAGTAAAAGTCACAAGTCTCAACAAAATAAAACAATATTCAAGTAAAGTACAGATACACAAAAAAATTATTTAAGCACAGTTCTCAAGTAACTCTACTTTGTTACCATCCACCCCTGCAAACAGCACACATAAATTATATATATCATCATCATATATTATCAATCATATTTTAGTATGATCTCGAAAAACAATCATGGATGACCCGATGCTGTGGACCGGCTCAACTCCATGTGCTCTTACTTTCATCAACCATCAACAGAAATGCAATCATTTAACATTAATTCATATTTTTAGACCAGTTAAACTCAATGTACTGGCAGTTTAACTTGATGCTGTTGTATTAATCAACATCATTCATCTCCAGGTCATTAGAATTACATATGTTAATGTTAGATTGATCTCTATCGATGGTTGTTATTGATTATTCATCCATAACCGGATAAACAAAGTCCCTCTTGAAAATGACATGCCACATCTCAAGGGCCTCACTTCAAAAAACAAAATTCAGCAGAGACAAATGTGAGTTTGGATTTATGGTCTTGAAGTCCATGAGTTTCTCTCCATCATGATTTCTTATTTTGAGTCCCTTTGTCTAAATCAGGGGTCGGCAACCTGCGGCTCCGGAGCCGCATGCAGCTCTTTTGCCCCTCGCCAGTGGCTCTCTTGACTCAGAGGTCAGAAGAGCAAAAAACGTCTTCTTTGACTTGCATTAAACTCTAATTAATTGATGTTATTTTTGCATGTTTTAGCACCATCTGCCTTTTTTCTTTTAATGACAATTTCTTGGTTTTTACATCGTGAACTTTGTGTCATGTGTGCACCTCCCATGACCTCTGCGTGACCTGCAGCAGGTCGGAGTGAGAGTAGGAAGCTGCTGCATCTTTAGCTGTGAGCTCACTTGACGCTCATTTTAAGTTCTGATGAAGATGTTTTGATGAACTCTCATACTTTCAACTGCTGCTGTGAAGGATTCAAACTTTTTAAACGGAGGCATGTCGGCGATAAAATTTTGGAAAAGACGAGAGACACGGGGAGACGATAATTCAGCACGACTGTGACGGCGTTGTTGAAGCGGTGGATTTTTACACAAAGATATCAGGTGGATGTTTTTTATCACCATTTCTGCGTTATGATTGCAGTCAGTCAGTCTCTCCCCCTCACATGATCTCTCATTCATTAACTACAGACTCAGGTGTGTGAGTAACTGTGTTATATATATATGACAATTTTTTAACGACACATCAAAATTGGCATGAAACTAAACATTGAGTAATTATGTGGGATAAGCTTCTAAAACACTGATGAGATGTCGTAAAGCACCTCAAGAATTACAAGACTACTTCATGATTATGATAAAATTGTGCATAATAATGATCAGAATGCAGGAAAGAAATTATTTAAATTTAAAATGTGAGGGGAAGACCTTCTGACCCCCATCTCAGCTGATGATGTCAAATAAATATTTATGATTTCTCCACTGCAAGTAAAACCTGATCCTGTAGAAAAAAAAAACGGAGCAACAACATAAAAAATGAAAATAACTGTGTTAACAAGGCTAATATTAATTGATGGTTATTTTTGTTGACAAACCTGAAAATCAAAGTAAACACACCATTGTTGTCATTTTAGTTCTATATTAATTACTGCAACATAATATGGTATAACACGAATGTCAGTTAAAGCAACAAAAGTACATGGTCCATTAAAGAGCAGTCATGTCAGGTGGTAAAGCAGTTTGCTTATAGATCTAATGTCATTATAATGTAGAGTCAGCAGGTGCTGCTGTCGTCATTTTAAGGTTCAAATGTGTTTGTGGCTCCAGACAGATTTTTTTGGTGGGCGTGAAAGGCAAAATGGCTCTTTTGATTGAAAAGGTTGCCGACCCCTGCCCTAAAGGAACCAGCTGTCCTGGCAGGAAACAACTCTGCGATGCAGTGACTTAAAGCTGCAGTCAGTACAACAGCTTCACAGTGTAGATATGAGTTAATGATACAGTACAGTCAGAATTCTTTTGTGAGCTTTGATTTGTCTGAATATTGTCGTAAGTGCCGCACTTAAAGAACTGAAAAAATGTTTTCAGTGTCCCAGTCAGTTTGATTTTTGAGGCTACCTGATTAAATTAAAGCAATGGCACAGCTCACAAGTGCCTGAATCAGCAAAACTTTGAAGCCAGGGTCTAAAGTGAAAATGTTTTGTTTTCACTTTTGTTTTCGCTCTAATGTAAACAGGGATCGCCATTGCCAGGGAAATGAGCAGAACTCTTTTGGATGAAGGTCATGCACACACCTAGGAACAACAACAGCTATGGCCAACTACCAAGCAATATGCTAAATGTGTTAGCTTTGTGAGAAACCATGCAAGCAAAGGGAAGGCAGACAAAATATGGATTTAGTGAATCAACATTTTGACCTGAGGAAACACATTTGTTATATTTGCCAAGAACACTACAAACTTAAAACTCAAATAGCCTCTGAAAACCCAACGGAAAAACCTTTTCGTTTCTGGTGACGACACTGTCGCGTAAAAGGGCCCTAGGGTGACATCACAGACAGAGAAAGAAGTGAAAACTCCTGCACGCTGGCATCAGAGCTCCTTTCCATGGTAAGTTTAGTGTTCAGAGACTGAACCAAAGAGAGGAGTGTGCGGAGAACGTCTCTTGAGAGTTTTAAGTGTCATTTAAGTTCAACTCATTTAGTTAAAACTTGTCATGGGCTATAGTGCGAACAAAGTCCACCAGCACCACGGCCAGCTGGCTGCTCGTGTTTATCTGGCTTACTAGTGGTGAATTAATATGTTTTTCATTCATTTGAGAACAGGAAGAAGACTGTGACTGCAGAGACATCCACCGTGATTGATCACGGACCGTGAAGGCAGAAACACATGTTGTTGTGGCTGGGGCACCGACCCTTCTCCGTCCCCTTCAAGCCTAAGGGGCTAAACTTCGCCACTGTTTACCTGCACAAAATGTGTCACTCTTTAAGCATGACATGAATGTTTTTTTTTTTTTTTTATTGTTTTGTTTTTGCATGTGGTGTGAACACAGCTTCAGTTACCTGTCACATAGAGACAGGATGTCCCAGGCGGTCTTTAAGGAAGCCTGATGTGCCACAGGTTGTTGGGGTTAATTAGAGAAAGCTCCATTCAGAGCTGTTTTGGAAGCTTGTAGATTGTTGCATTACACTGTTTCAGATTTTGTAAATCTAAAGGGCAGTCTGCTAAAGAAGCAGACCAGGTACATGAAGTATTCAGTCTGAAACCCCTTTTTTAACTAGACTGTAAAAATGGTTATTTTAAAACAAAATAAAAACAACAAAAGAAAAAAAACAAACAAGCATAATTGTTAATATATATAATATATGTATTTATTTATTTGTTTGTAATATTTGTTCTGTCTAATCAACACAACTTGTAAATGTAAGACAGGTCCAACACCACAAAATCCAGATCATCCATTGGCTCTATTACTTTAGAAAAGAATCTCAAATATGAGAAATTGAGTATCCAAAGAAGTGCTGAGAGGGTATCAGTGTTAAGTAAAATAATAATATTAATGTTTATGGACAGGAGAAAGTTGGTTGTTTTTGCTAATCCCCTCAATTACGTAACTACCTTTTCAATCATTTATAGAAGAAGATCCACTCATTTAAGTCCCTTTGTATCTGTTCATTCACACCCCCAACATTAACCTTTGCTCAAGATCGTCTCTTTCTGTTTATGTGTATATATACACATCTATATAATATTCAACAACCCAAAATTCAATAACAAAAACTTTTTAAAAGAAGACAATCGACCTCTTTTGTAAAGTCACTTGAGATAACATTTGCTTTGATTTGGCACTACAGTAAAGATTGATTGTCGGAGAACTAAATCACTCTAATAGGAAATCAATATAAATATGTATTAAATAAAAGCTGTTTTCTGAAAAATCCACTTTGAGACAATGGGTCTCATGAGTCACATTTTTACATTGAAGGGTTTCTTATTCAAAAGTATTTCGTGTCTGCCTTTCCTTGGCTTGCATTGTTTCTCACAAAGTGTTTCTAAAGCTTTTGGACTCCTCTGTGTGCTTCGTGCTTGAACACACTAAACATCTCCACTCATACTGCCTTAAGTGAGGGATTTGATTGGCTGAGTCGCATCATGTGATGGGTCAGTGCCCTTCCTGAGAGGCTGCTTCATATAGATTTCTCCATTCTCCTCTCCAGGGGTCTCATCTATAGGGCAAAGTGTGAAATCCTTACTAAAAATCCTTTGCCAAGAATCCAGGATTGGCGTGAAACCAAAATAATCCAGATTTATAAAACCATGCGCATGCATACCTGCACGCAGTGTTCTCTTTGTAAATCTCAATCCACATGGAGCAGTGCATACGTGGATCAGTCTTGTCTCCCTTCCTCTACACGTCTATATTTAATCATAAACTGTCAATGCAAAGCACTTTATGTAATAAACTCTCTACAAATGAGCCAACAGATCAATGTTTCCTGCAGTGAATCAAACCAAAAACAAAAGCTGTGTCCCAGAAACCTCAGTGCTCTTGGGGTAAGAATGATAGTATGATTTTGAGTCCTCTGATTAAATACTGCGTATTTAAAAAATACTGTTTTCAGTCTGCTGCTGGACCATCAATTGTATTTTTTGAAGATGCTATCTGTCCAAGTGTAACGGATTCTTGGTCATGACTGGTTAACTTGTACATCTTTACATGTACATCAGAAGTCTTTGCTTGTTAATAAAGCTTCTTATAAGTAAAGTGCTGAAGCACATTAAAATGCTGAGTAATGGAGGGACTCCTAAAGAGAGATGATACATTTTTAGATGGAAACATGGCATGCGTTTTGTGATTGGTACCCTGGTAAAAATTGTGCTTGAACTTTTTAATTCTACTTGACTTGGCTCTGATCACTGACGGTCTTTGTCATACATACGGTCATACGGTCTTACATAAGAGTAACAATATGTCAAGCTCATGACCCTGTGGAATGACGATTATAGTGGTTAATAATTCAGCTTTAAATGAAAAGAGCCAAACCATTATTTCAACTCTAAATTTAGGCTTAACTGTTGTTAACATTTGATGCACGAACTAGCTTCCCTGCTTTGATTCGGCCTGGAGCTACTGCTGGATCGCAGCAGTGATGATACAACAATATGACCCATCTTGTCTGATAATTCTTAATCATGAAGTAGATATGTCAAAAGCTAAGGTTAAAACATGTGCTAATACATCTTCATTAAGGCAGGGTCATGTGTTATCAGTGGTTTCGAGGGAGTCAGGATGGTTCTAGAATGAGAGAAATACACATTCTCCGGCTAATTAAAACAAGCTTATGTTCACAAGCGGTACAGTAACACATGCCCATATTTAGAAATGTGATATGATACCTGTTGGCTGAATATGCAGTCACCAGGGAGTCAGAACTGGGAGAGGACAAGACCAGTATTCAATCCGCCAGGATCGCTGCAACTGCAATTCAGGGCTCTTTCTGATGCAACACTTCCTGCGTGAGGTGGATGACCCAGAGAGAGACCTCGGCTGAGTAACTTCATATGTGATGTGATTATTCAATAAATGGACAGATCTGTGGTTTTGTCCATCATTGTCTTTTTTCTGTTCCTTTTTATTCTGAATACATCTTATCTTCTAACTCTCCAACTTGGGCAGTACTCTTCAACTTCTACGGCCCAATCAGGGGACGGAGGCTAGAGCTGAGGATGTGACGACAACAGGAAGTGACTGCATGTTTGAAAACAATGGCGTGTAAAAGCTGTTTCCATGGATGCAGCAACTGCAGTTTAATCAGAAATGGACTGGATTTCTCCTTTAAAAGACAAGCAAATAACATCACTTCAAGCTTTCTTATAGGAAATCATGTTTTTGCTCTTCTCCTGACCTGGGATCACTGCTGGGCAACAGAGAGATGGGGAGATGCTGTCAAACGATGCCGGAGTCATGGTTACCCTACGATATGAAATCTAATAGATTACCGGAAGAACTTGGTGGTTGTCTTTGACGAGATTCATTTCACATATAAGTAATAATAATAGAGATGCACCGAAATGAAAATTTGTGGCCGAAGCCGAATAAATTATAAATGCTTGGCCGAATACTGAATATCCAATGTGGAGGCAAAGCAGTTCACTATATTTTTTAATAGTGCATTAATAGCTTAGAGTATCTTTTTAGACATGTTTTAAAAGAAAGTAATTGAATTGAGTTTATTGAATATTGTGACATTTTTTAATATTCCAGTAGCCTTTGCTTTAAACAAAAAAAAAAAAAAAAAAAAATTTCATTCATATTAAGCCTTCAAACAAAACAAAACATGCATTAGACAATACGAATGTGCATTGATGGATATATACCATAAACCAATAATACCAACAAATAAATAATTGTCCTTTTGACACAAGTCTGCTTTAAGACTGTCACTTTATATTTGATATTTGAATAACCGATCAAATATGGGGATAAATATCTGTAACCGAATTGTAAAGAAGCATTTGAATGTAAAATGTTGAGTGTGGCTACACATCAGGTCTGGAGCAGTGGACCCTTCCGTCCAACAGAGGGCGCTGTGAGCGCAGCTTGACCCTCAGTCACATCCGGTGCTCTCTTGACCTCAGTAAACAAAGAGTTTCCACTCCGAGCGATATTAACAGCTCTGTATGTTCTGAGAAGAGCTGTGTGGAAGTAGTTTTGGTTCTACACCGTTGATGGCAAACATAAAATCAAAGACCAGGCTGTGTGTTCTGTGAAATACAGTTCAGTCACTCGTCCTCCACCTATTTGTGGGCTCAGCTGTCGGCTTTTCATCCAAGTTAACGAGCGAGTGCAGCGACGCTTCGTCAAGAGTTTAACCCTGTGTGACTGTGTTTTTTGCGGCAGGGTGGATAAGAGACCGAATATGGCTTTTTTTGCACTATTCAGCCCAATATATTCGGCCGGAAAGTAGACCGGTATCTGAAGATCAAAGGTCAAAGGTTGCGGGATGGTGTGTATGGATGGAGGAGGTCAGAAAGGGCCTGAGGAGCCAGGGCATGGAGGGATTTGTGTGGAGGAGGATTTTGTAGCTGATGGGACTTGATGCCAGTGGAGGTGGATGATCGTCAGTAAAGGTGAGCACTCTGTCTGCAGAGTTTTGGACGTACTGACGTACCGGTCCAGAGTTTTGCTGGGTATTCCAGACAGGACTCTGTTGCAATAGTTCCGGCGGGAGATTATAAAGGTATGTATGAGTGTTTAGCCACAGAATCAGGGAGTGATGGTTGGAGTCTGCAGATGTTCCTGAGATGATAAAAGGCAGATTTGGTTACAGATTTTATGTGTGACTGAAAGGAGAGGGTGGAATTCAAGATGACGCCCAGGTTTTAGACCTGGGAGGATGTACAGATGGATGTCCCATCCACATGGAGCATGAGATCTCCAACCTTCTGCCGCAGTGCTTTGGGGGCCACAACCATGAGCTCTGTTTTATTGCTGTTCACTTTGAGTTGGTTAGAGGTCATCCAGGCTGTGATGTTATGTGATGGCAGTTACCAGGGAGTGGGAAGGGAGCTGGGTGGATGGTTTTGTGCTGAGGTAGAGTTAGGTGTCGTCTGCACAGGAGTGAAGTTGAGACCATGTTTGTGAATAATCTGTCTGAGTGGAAGCATGTAGATGGTGAAGAAGAAAGGTCCAAGAACAGAGCCTTGAAGCATGCCCTGGTTAACTATGGCATAAGGGGGAAAGCCTTCTTGAAAAGCTTTGTTGAGCTCATGGTTGGACATGTGTTGCTGGAGTTGGGCAGCAACTGCTTTTTCAAGGATTTTGCTGATAAAGGGAAGGTTGAAGATTGATCAATAGTTTGAGAGGTCCTCCAGGTCCAATCTGGGCTTCTTGATTATGAGGGTTCCTGGAGCAGTTTTGAAGGATGAGAGGACAGTTCCAGATGTTAATGAGGTGTTGATGATGTCTACCATGATGGGGCACAGGACAGATAGAGATGCTTTCACCAGTGGAGTCGACATGGGGTGGAGAGAGTAGGTGTGTGCGTTTGCCTTCTTGATCCATTCGGTCACTTGGAGAGAGTCCACGGGTATGAAGCAGGAGAGACAGCAGTGGGGTGGAGGAGTGGTGCCTTGGTGAGGGTTGAAATCCTGAGGTGGAGGTCCAAGAGAAAGTTGCTGCTGGATTGTGGTAATTTTATCCTGAAAACATTTCAGGTGCCTAGTGCAGTGGTAGAAGTTGCCTGGAGGATGATGGTCGTCATTAGGGTGGAGAAGGCGATTTATTGTAGAGAAGAGCATCCGGGGATGGTTTTGCTGGTTATTGATGAGGGATGAGTAGTAGCTGGACTGAGCTTCTTTTTTGGAGCTCACATGCTTTTGGAGCAGAGTTCAGCCATGTACCTGGGGGCTGGGTGGGTAAAGAAGACTGAGCAATCTTCAGTGGGGCGAGAGAATCCAGGCTGTGTTGTCGTGATTCACCAGGGCATCAACTGTGGCTATCGAGTGTGTAGTGGTCAGATTAGCAGCTAATCTGGCTATAAGAACTGTGATGCTTTCTGACTTAAGGTTATGGAAAGTGATGTGGCGTTTTGTAATCTGTCTGGGGTGGGGATAGAGAAGGAAACTGCGTGGTGATCTGAGATGGCGAGGTCCAGGCATTGTGGAATGAAGGGGATGAGACAAGTGGAACACACAACATCCAGTGTGTTTTTGGAGTGGGTGGGTCCTTGGACATGCTGCGTGGATAGGTTACTGAGCTGCGTGGTATTGCAGTCCAACAGTGATAGAAATCAGACGCAAGTGTGCTGATGGTAGAGTCGACGTGGATATTGAAGGACCTGGACCAGACCTGGAGCAGACAGCAGGAATTCAGACAGGAAGGTGGTGGTTGCTTTGGGAGGCCGATAGATGAGGACAATCAGAAGTGGAGCTGATCCAGAGAGGGAGAGGATTAAACACACAAGAGTGGGTGCTGAGTGCTGGTACCTCCTTAACCTGGAAGTCTTCTCTATGAATCACTGCCAACCCCTGTCCATAACAGGAACGCTGTCTACACTGTCGCTTTGAAACTCTGATCAGGTGAACAGGTTGCAGGTGTGCCAAGAGCAGAGCGGGAGACTCTGGAATCATGTACCCCGGGGGAGCTCTTCCTGGGGGAAGTGCCCAGAGTGCCAGGTGTCTCAAACTAAATGCAAAATAATACAACAGCAAGTTTTGGAGGCCCAAAACCTCATTTCTCTATTGGTTTTCATAGTTTTCCTAGATGCATTCTTGTTTGTTTGTTTAAAGTACTTGGAAGGGATATTCAGGGGAAGAGCCTGAAGAATATAATTTACTTTGGGAGCACAGTTCATCTTGATAACATTAACCTTGCCCCACAAAGAGAGATAATGCAGAGACCACCTCTGTGGGCAGTATGAGGTTAGGGGGAGGGCCTCTGACTTTGCCCAGATCACTTGATAACCAGAAAAGCTAGAAAAAGTTTTCATAATCGGAATAAAGCTGGAATGGGTTTTCTAGGGTTTGTGACAAAGGGCAAAATATCATCAGCATAAAACAGAACTTTGTGTGTCAAGCCTCCAATCATGACACCAAGTATATCAGAGACCTTACAAACTGCTACAGCAAGGGGTTCCATTGCTAGGCAAAATAGCAAAGGAGAAAGGGGTCAGCCTTGCCGGGTCCCACGATCAAGTCTGAAATAAGATGTTACCCCATTAGTTTGAACAGCAGCCTGAGGTGCACTATACAATAGTTTCACCAATTTAATAAATGTCTTTATAAATCCAAAGGTCCCCGGGTTTCAGAAAAAAGGTAGCGCCATTGTACACAGTCAAATGCGTTTTCTGCATCAGGTGAAACAGCTGCTATTGGTTGATTTATTGTTCCTGACTGACCACATCACGTTTATCAGTCGTTCAATATTGTCAGAGGCAAATCTGTTGCATATAAATCCAACCTAGTCTGGGTTAATAAGGGTGGATATGACTGTGCTAAGGCGATTTGCAAGGATTTTAGAAAGTATTTTGATATCCAGTGATATCAAAGAGACTGGTTGATAAGTTGGTTCCTTGCCTTTTTTCAGGATAAGACTTATCAGAGCCTGGCATAAAGTGGGGGGCAGTTTTCTCAGGCTGAGAGCTTCATTGTACATATGTAGCAGTAGTGGTGTGACCTCCTCTGGAAAACATTCTAAAAATTCGGCCATGAAACCATCAAGTCCTGGTGCTTTGCCTACCCTTAAAGTCCTAATGACTGCGAATGTTTTGTTGGCTGTAATTGGAGCATTTGGTCTATCTCTTTGATTAGAGTTTAATGTAGGAAGGTCCAACCTCTCCAGAAATTTAGTGACTTTTGCTTGTGTACTGAGTGATGAGGAAGTTTACAGTTTCATGTAGATTGTTTTTAATGTTTCATTTATATCAGCTGACTTTGTCATGAGTGCCCCTACCTCAGATTAAACTTTGGTTAGTGTGGCCATGGATTCTTGCTGCTTCATACTTTGTATAATGGGCTAGTAACTTCCCTCCCTTATCCCGAGATTGGAAGTATTTTTGCCTGACTCTGAAAAGTCCACATTCAACCTTCTGTGAAAGTACAGGTATGTGATTGTATTCATATTTTAGCTTTGTGTGGGTGAAGTCCTGTTTCAGATGTTGCTCGGCCTCTTCCAACCTTTTTTCCGAAGCTTTCTCATGTTCTGTTTTTTCTTATGAGATGAAAACTGAATTACATCACCCCTTAAAAATGCTTAAATGCTTCCCAGGTTGTACCTGCTGATGAAGAGGAAGGAATATTTGCTTCAATAAAAATATCAATTTGAGTTTGTAACATTGCTTTAAAGGCATCATCTTGCAGAAGGGGAGAGTTAAATCTCCATCTTGTAGAGGTTTATTATCATGAGCAGGAACCCTTTAAGCAACATCATAGCATGGTCTGATACTAATATGTTCCCAATAGTGCAAGACATTGAACAGAAGCAGCTCTTTAGAAATAAAAAACAAATCAATCCTCATGAAAACATTGTGCATTGCTGAAAGACATGTATAGTCCCTAGTTCGACAACTTGCTACCTAGTTGAAAAGATGCCATACATCTACGAGACCCGGTGCAGAGCATAATTTCTTAATTATAGTCAGTGGCTTAGGTGGTTTAGCTTGCTAAGTCTACTTCTGTCTTGGACTGTATAACTGGGTGGCTGCCCATATCAATCAGTTTACACTCCAAATTGTTTGGGGCATAAGTATTTGCAAATATTAATGTTTCCTCTGTACTTCAGCCAGGATAAGAAGCATTCTTCCCTCTCATCCTTAATTTCTTTTAAACATCTAAATTGTAACTGTTTTATTACAAGAGTAATGACACCCCTACTTTGACTTGAACCAGCACTGCAGAAAGCCTTCCCCACCCATTCTTTTCATAGTTTATTTGCATTTTTGAGATACTGTTGACACTCCTGTAGGCAAACCATATCATATCTGACTGCTTTCAAACTGTGTAGTATTTTATTCCTCTTAGTGGGGTTCCCTAAACCATTCACATTCCATGTGGCTAGGTGCAACTGATTATCAGAAACAGACATAGAAGTAAAGTGTGGACATACAGTGTATATCAGTGGTACCCAAACTATAATATGCCGTGAGTGAAATGCAAAACAACATAACCTTATAAAAATAAAACACAAATTCAATAATAAAAACAGTGTAGAACTCTGAACGCAGCACAGCTTAGCACACTTCAGATCTGTAGACTGTCAGTAAAGAGACTCTGACCAACTGAGTCCATTAGCAGTGTCTTGAAGAAAATGAGGCACTTGTGGGGTTAATTTTTGATCTTACTGTCAGATAATCATTTCTTGAAAATGTCATCGAAATCCATCCATAAATTTTGAGCTATGTTGCTAACAGAGAAACAAACAAACAAACACACAGACAGACACCAGCAATACTATAACTGTCCGGCAGAGATAATCGTACATAACATTCCATTAGTCCAATCTAAGGGTGGAGTTGGCAAAATTGTACTTGCGTGATGTGAAAATAACTCTGGCCTTATGGGGCTTTCATCCATGTCCAGGACATTATTGGACTTTACAGCTTTTGCCACACCAGTTTTATTTGGAGGCCACATGCACTTTTCATTTTTATCCAGACTGAAGGCACAACTTCAGCCTCATTCGTGTTGTCAAAGACAACAATTTGAAACATCTGAGGAAAATCATGATGTTTACACCAATATGCTCCTTAGCCAAATAAGTGTCAAAGCAAAAGTGGAACAACAAGAAATTTGTTTTGGTATGGTGATCTCACTTGAAGATTCCTTCCAAACCTGAAACACCTGGGACTGGATGCGAGGTTGGAAACCACATAAATTCCTTATTCTTTTGAGTCAGTTGGATATGTAAAGAAATGTTCCACCTGTTTGTATTCAATTCCCACAATATATATTGTACCTTTGTCCTCCACAATATTTTTGACTAAAATCAAGTTGTTATCAATTCTGACACAAGAATCTCTCCCTTTGGATTTCACAACTTCTCCATCAAAGCAAGAACTCCAAACTGGCAAACCCATTGTGTGAAGCACTGGCCTGTCCATATGCTCTTTATAAAGTTCTGAAGTTTCTTTCAAATCAGGACTGTAGTCACCATTTTATATCTCTAATAATCTATGGATCATCTAAGTCAAAGGATTGCATGGCCCCCAAACCAATTTCTTTAATTTTCCTGGAAAGTTTTATGGACAAGCTGATATAAGATCTAGATGGTCATGGATTTTGACATCTTCACTTAGATGCACCAGACCATGAATATTATAAACCCAGAACTCTTCACCATAAAGCTGGCCAAAATGTTGAACAACTGAAACCAACACATTATTAGCAAGGTTATTCATTGCCAAACAGTACTTTGGACTTGCTAAGATGTACACACCTACTGACGAAAGCATGAAGTTATCATAGATCTTAGGCTTTAGTGCACCCTTTGGCACAACCGGACCAATGTATAAAAAGAACTAGTAGAGTTTTGTGGCTTTCCACCTACATCATTCAGCTAGTATCCATGGCCTTTGAGCAAATACACTGGGGATGTAACTTCTTAGTGCAAAAAGCCTACCTGAAACCATGGAAATGAGACAAGATGAAATGCGACAGCGCAGTGGGCCAGTGGTGCTGATCCACAAATCTTCATTTCAATCAGACAAACCAGATGTATATAATCATATGGGAAGCAAGCACCTATATCAATACCTACATCTGCAAGAGGTGAGTGATGGACATGGTGTTCTTTATCTATTGCTTGTCTAAAACTGTCATCAGTTCTGCGCCTCGCATTGACCTCAGGAAATGTAATTCGATTTCATTTGCGCACCTGTTTGGTGACACTTATCACAGCCATGGTGAGCGATGTGTGACTTCAAACTTCTTATGAAGGTTCTGGCTGGGGTATCACACAACAGAAACAACATTAACAAAGTAGATTTTTTTGCTTGAAAACAAACCCACTTTTCAGTGTTTTCAGCTCATGTATCAAATCATACCAAGCTAATGAATTTGACTTCAATAATGTGTGTCTCCCCAAAAAATCACTTTGTAAACACAAATAAAAGTTTTTTTAAGAGTATAGTACAATACAAGTCACGCAACTTAAAAACACATTGACAATTTTAACTATTGAAAGATCCAACCCCACGATCTTCACAGTGGTTTAGTTCGACTATTTCTCCTGTCATGGCTCCTGCACACACATACACACACAGGGCGCAGACGGTCGTCTTATATTAAAACACCGACAGTAATAAGTTCTTTATCACTCCACTTGTTCAACAAGCACACACAGAAAATGAAAAGCAAAATTTTAACTCATTTGAAGTCTGCAAGCATGTTTTAAATCAGTACAACCAGGTATTTAAGTGAATTAGAGTGTTAATTTTTGAGCTAAAATAAATTTGCACTTTAGACTATACAACATAACTGTTCATTTTGGTTCACAATGACTCTATGAATTGTCCTGATTTTCCACTACTGCTGTGTAAGCAGGCTATGCACTCTGCCTGATTTTACGTTGACATCAGCGAGTCTGACATCCTCATCCTCTCATTTATTACTCAAATATTACACTTTTTTAGATTTCTCTAGTGAAATAGTATTTTCCAGATTTATAATTTCATTTGTGTAAGCTATTAACACATTGAGTTTGATGTTCTATTATAGATTTATTGATGGAAAAAGAAAGTATCAATAGCTTTGCCTTAGATGTTCATATGAATAGATCCTGGCAGTTTCTATTTATATTCTCATTGTTGATTTCCAATCCTTGTCCTCCAATTAAAATATCCACTTTTAACATTAACTTTTAAGTCAGATGCTTTTATACTGGATACTTAGTTCACAGTGTTGTGGGCTTGTAGCCTACAACATTCATGCCCCATTCAAGGAAAATTAAATATTGGCTACAGTAATTATGCATGTTCAGTTGCACTTCATAATTTAATTGTGTAAGGTTTGTGTGTTTTTAAGTTTTGGGACATATTCAGATGCTGTTTTCTTGCTGCATGTTGATAGTTTGATAAAAACATTTCTAAAGCATAGTTTGATGTAGATTGTTTATTAATTTAAGAAGGCTATTTCTCCTACTTGAATTGAGCTTTCAGCTCTTGTAAAGCTGCTGTAGAAATTCTGTTTGGTCATATATGGTGTAATTGACAGCTACCACCTAATACCACTCTGAGAACTGCTTGTTGAGCAAAAACAAACTGCATAGAGCTAGGATATGGACCATAGGCCTATTATAAAGAAGACGGTTATTGTTTAGTATCACTTTGTATGACATTTGAAAAAGTATTAGCCAATAAAGCAAAAATATTGCATCTTTTATGCCCCCCACCCTTTCTCCGAGGAGTGTGTGTGTGCACTTGTGTGCATGTGTGTGATGATGGAATAAAATTCTTCTTACATATGTGATATAAAACAAGACAACTTCTGAAAAAAACCTGTAACTCTATTTAAGGGTGGAACAAGATTGGTTTTACATATGAGGCCCAGAGTCTAATTTGATTTTTTTGGGCGAGGTACATTCAACAACTTGCCCATATCTTGTTTGCCAGAGTCAAGACAGGGTCACCTTTGCCACACCTGGGCCATGTCCGGTTGACATGCCTTATGCCACAGCTGACTGAATGCCACTTGGGCCAGCTTCATGCCAAATCTGGGCCAAATGTCTCTGCTATTTGGGCACTTTTTCAAGTTTACCAAACTTGAAATAAGAGGTTAAGTAGGTGAAGTACTTGGTAACAGTAATTATTAAGATCACTTGTAAAACTGTTTGGTGTGATACCGGAATTCACACAGGATCTTGTGGCTCTCTGTGGATCTTGTGCCGTTCTCTTCCAGTGGGTGATGTCGCATGCCTTTGGTCAGAACAGAAGCATGAAACTTTGGTGTGTGGCGTGATCCAGGGAAATCTGGAGTTCCTCTGTCCACCTCCTTCCTAGCAGTCTTTGAGATAATTGTTGCTCCGTGTGGCAGGCTGGTACGCTTGGTCTCACTGCATGGTTCCCAACACTCACCACTCATCCATACTCTCCTCACTGGCCTCAAAATAATTGTGGAGAACAAAAATGCATAAGTCACACGGGGCAAGTGATTTAGATTTATGTCCACAGGTCGCCTCAGGGATGCAGACTTGGCTTTAAGCCTGCAAAATTCACACTCAAGCAGCATATGAGATCTTCATGGACAGTCTAAAATATTGTTCCCGTGGATTTGAGCTGCCATTTCAGTTTTCCCCCGTCAAGTATGGTGACGTGGACAGGTAGGGTCCCCTCTTAGGAAAGTAATAAGAGCCTTATTATCCATAATTTTTGTGTCTAGTGCAGGAATTTTTATAGCCTTAATTGGATTCACCTTTAAATTAGCAACAAAGGGCACATCATTGGTACTCCTTCTTAATTACAACAGCCTTTAGTCTGTTTTTTTGGTCAAAGACAGCTTGGACATTCAGAGAATTCTGCCCCTCCAAACACTAATGTTCACCATGAGCAGTTTGAAAGCCACGGTGGCATGGTGGTGCAGCAGGTAGTGCCCGTGCCTCTCAGCAAGAAGGTTGCTAGTTCGATGCTACCAATCTCCTGCTCCACCACATCCCAAAGGTGCTCTGTTAAACTGAGATCTGAACTTACTGTCCTGTAAAAAACAATAAAAAAAACTGTTTAAGATGATCTGGGCTTTGAGACATGGAGCTGCTGGAATCTCTATCTGAAAATGGTCCACTGTGGTCATAAAGGGATGGACATGGTCGGCAAAACCCTCAGGTAGGCTGTGAGGTTTAAACCATGTACAGGGCCCAAACATGCCAAGAAAGTGTCCTCCACCATAAACCACCAGCTCAAACAAGGCAAAATGGATAAATACTTTCAGGCATTTCCACCAAATCCACGACCATCTGAATGTGGAAGCTTAAATCCAGACTTAACAGACCAGGCAACATTTGTTCAATCCACAATTGTGTTATTTTGTGATCCTGTGTAATATGTTGTATCAATCTGCTACTATTACCAGAAGAAGTGGTTGTGTGTGAAATCCCAGCAGATCAGCAGTTTCATCACTAATAACCATGTCACATTCAGTCACTTTCGCCATTCTTTTCATTGTAATGCTGCTCAGTTAAACTTCACCAGGTCATCTTGACCATGTCTACAAGCTCAAATGCACTGAGTTGATGTCATGTGATTGATTTAGGAATGTAGCTTACAAAGGGGCCAGTGGATGTACAACTAAGCATTGATTCATCACTGAGCGACAGGTCCTGCATCAGCATGAAGTGGACGAGTGGAGCCGACCTTTGCTATTATGATACAGGTCACTTTTATCCTGTTTCGTCCGTTCCTGCATGTTTTCATCCTTTAGGTCAGTGATCACCAACTGCCGGCCCGGGGTCATATCAGGATCCTCAAAGCTTTCCATCTGGACCCTGATTATGATTGTACATAAGCAGATTAGGGCGTTCCAAAGATATAAACTATTTCAATGTTTTTGCAGGCATATGTGTGTTTGTGAGCAAGATTATGCAGAAACTGTGTGGCAGATTTTGCGGAGATTTCTTGATAATGGCCCAACTGAAAAATGATTAGATTTAGGTAGAGATCCAGATGAACACCTTTAGCAAACAATTGTGTTTGCTCAATAACTGTCTAACTAATAATGATATCAACAGGATTCAGAGTGCCAGGTGTGGGTTTTCAGGGTCAAGAATCATATACTGATGGTAACTTTCATGAACTATTGCTTATATGTGAGCAACTTTGACCCCTGCTTACATGATACTACTTTTAAACTGAGATATCTGCTAAATCACACATCCACCACATGTTGAATCTTCTGCTCCGATTTTGGCATTTCTAACCCAAAATCAGCTGTAGGTCCATGTTGGGGTAAGGGTGTGAGGATTTCACCCTTTCCTCCAGTTTGCTGTGCTCCTCTCCCCCTCCCCTTCGGGTTGTCTCCTCTCTCTCTCTCTCCCCTGTGGTTGTGGCATGGGTGTAACAGTGGAGCTGACCTGTCCTGGAGTCCTCACCTGTTCTTCATCTGCCCCCTGACTCCCCTACTTAAGCCGGAGGCTTCCTCTACTCGACGCCGGCTGATTGCACTTCATTTGTGGTTCGTCCTCACAAGCCTTTAGTGCTGGCCTTAAAGGAAAAGTTTGGTTACTACAGCTTTCACAAGGTTTATAGAATGAAGTAGAACAATATACTCACCCAGAAGGCTTTCCTGATCCAAACAGTGCTTCGGGAGATATTTAGATCCAAAATCGAGCGGCGGACATCCATACAATGGTAGCACATAGGGCATACAGCGCCGCTCCTAAAACTGCATTAGTCGTCCAAAAACTCTTTAGTTTCCCCAATATTCCATCATGGTCCCTTCGGGCTACTCCTCCATGACAGTCTGTGTCGCCCCAGACATGTTTTTGTAACTGTGCCGACCTCTGAACTGAAGAAGAAGAATGTATGCCTCTGCAGTACTCTCTGGAGCGCTGCCTCTGCGTCCTCCTTTCGATGAGCTCCTCATCTGTAAATTCTGGCTCGAAACTGTAAGGACACCCGTCATATTCAAAGTCCTCCTCCACAACATCTTCATCCGATAGATATTCGTCCATTTTGCACAAAACTGGAAGAAGAAAGTCGTTGTGTAGCCGACTGTCTTCCACTGAAACAATGAGCCGTACTGCGCATGTGCGGAGCAAGCGCTCTTCTTCTATGTGCTACCATTATACGGATGTCTGCCGCTCGATTTTGGATCTAAATATCTCCCGAAGCACTGTTTGGATCAGGAAAGCCTTCTGGGTGAGTATATTGTTCTACTTCATTCTATAAACAATGTGAAAGCTGCAGAAACCGAACTTATCCTTTAAGCCTGTCTCCGATACACAGAGCTATTTATCTCTTTTTGATGGTGTGTTGGTTTTTTGCTCTTTCTGCTTCAGGAATAACCAGACTCTCTCTCTCTTATTTTCCAGGTCAAACGAGCTCCTGTCACCGCCACCATCTTCATTGTACATAGCACCTTTGTTTTTTCACTGTTTTTGGACTTGATTAAACCTGAGTTTTTTCACTTTACTGATCGTCTGCCTCTGCTCTGGGTCCACATTAACACCAAACCATAACAAAGGGTGCCTTATGTCTGCTGGGTGCAGGACGAGGCTGCATTTGCTTTCAAACACACAAGTTTTGTCTCCTGGCATTTCAGTCTTACCTTACAGCACAGCTGGATCCACCTGATTCAGTGTCTGTAATCAGACTGATCCACTTGCCGAGCTCCAAATCCACTATAGTTCTGCTCAAAGAATAATAAACTAATCTGAGTCCTTTAAAGCAGGAGTTGGGAGCTATGAGCACATGGACAACAGGAAGTAACTGTACAGAGATTAGCATGGAGGCTAACAGCTTTAGCATTTTTTTATCAAACAAAAAACAAATCTTATAATGAATGTTTAAAATTCAGCCCTGTTATTGTAGGATTGAATGATTTTTTATTTCAGTCAGCATACATTCTTATAATAAGTAGTGACTGAAAAGGCAGAAGCAAAAATGCTTATTTGAGCCTAGCCCATATATTTAACCAAAAATAAGCTACCAACCTTGACTACCAGCTACCAGCCTTGACACCCCCTGTGTGTGATTGGGGGGGGGGATCATCATGTGACTCCTATCTTACATCTGATTGGAGAAAACTGTGGTGTTAGACCTCTTCGAGTGTTACAGCTATCCCTGGTCTCCCCTAAACCAATATAAATAAATCAGTAGTGGGCCTGTATTAGTTGGAATGATGAGTGTTTGGGTCTTTTTTTCAATAAAAACTTGAGGGAAACACTTTTATCTGTGCAGTTATGGACAGTGTCAGACCTCTTCACATAGACCTGAAGGTGTGTGTTACGGAGCCCACCGCGGTATCTGCTGGTTCCTTTATAAACCATATTGAACTCGGTTAGCTCTCCCGTCTGTCTCTGTCTGTTTTGTCACAGCCCTGTTAATCTTTTCTCTAATTTTGGGAGCTCAGAAGGATGATTGCGCTTTGTCCACAGCTGGATGTGTGCTGTTGCCTTGATCGGACGAGAGAGAATGATGAGCCGTCTACCTCCTGTTATCAATGCATTTATAAATATAAATGAAGCTGTCCATTTTATAGATCTGTACTGATGTTATCTATTGATACATTTCATTTAATACAGATAAAAAGCAAGATCTTACATCCCAATCCCACTCAGGCGAGCTTCTAGCAGGCTGTCATCTCTCAGATGGACATAGAAAGGCTTTTTCAGTAAATCCACAGTTATTTAAATAATATTCTGATAAATCCTCCTCCTGAGTAGCAAACAAGGGACCATTACCTCACCAATTAGATCTATCTATCTGTTTGTCTGTCTGTCTGTCTGTCTGTCTATCTATCTATCTATCTATCTATTTACATAGGCTATATATATATATATATATGTTTATATATATATATATATATATATATATATATATATATATATATATATATATATATATATGTGTATATATATATATACATGTATATATATATATATATATACATGTGTATATATATATATATATATATATATATATATATATATATATATATATATATATATATATTAGGGGTGTAACGAAATGGTCAACTCACGAAACAATACGAAATACGAAACAGGGCTCACGATACGAAATACTCACGATACGAAATAAAGATTAAGGAAAATCTCCAACGGTAGGAAGTTGTATAAAAATCTCATTTTCTTTAATTTCTTCCTAATGCAGACATACAAAAAATATTGCTGCATCAGTGCAAAATAAATGTTCTTTGAAAAAAAGCAAAATTTAAGTTTTTCCCCTTGCTTAGACTACAGTGCAAATACAAACATCAAATCTCAATAAAAAGGGCTTTGTTGTTGTAACAATCAGGATAACAACATTCTTGAATGAAAAGGAAAACAAATAGCAGTCCTCAGAGCTGCAGTTTAGACCTATAAATGTCTGAACTGTGAACTATAATATTTAGCCTATAACAGTGCATATACTTCTGATCATCAAGTATGATCAAATTCTGTCAACTCAACAGTAGATGCAAAAATCAAACATTGTTTTTTTTTTTATGCAGACTTACACAAACATACAGTAGCAGTTCTACGGTTTGTTATGTGATCAATGTGGATTTTAATGTTTCCTATAAACTGACGGTCAGTGAAGGGGCCAGGTAGGCGGGTCGAGCGGGTCAGAGTTCAGAACAGGAGAGTTAGGCCCAATCCCAAACCGCCCCCTACACACTCTCCCTACCCACTACCCCTCCGTTTGCGCGTCCGCGCGGAGGGTCCGCCATATTGAGGGCTGTCCCATTCCACGGAGTGCGGAGGGGGAGTGGACCGTTCAGCCCTTAAATAGCGAGTCTGCATCGATGCAGGCTTCCATCGACTTTGGCAGGAAGTGCAACGTCGAAATGGAGGAGGAAACAACGTATAAATGTAAGTGCCGTATGTGTCCATGTTCCCCGCAGTTTTGTCACACTGACAGAAAATCATGAAAGCGTGGTTTAAAAACCTAAAATGAATTAATGAAATAAACAAATCTTACGTGATGCTGACGTTTGATTTGATTATGCTGACGTTTGATTTGATTGTGCAGCCCTGAGACCTCAACATGTGAACACAATCGGCCACATTAATTCATTTGTTTGTTTGGAAATGTCAGATGGTAATAGGATTGAGACACATGTGGAATCACTTAAGATTATTTTAAATGTGATGTAGCTTGTGTCATTGTAATGACTTGTAATTCAATGATTTTTCAGGGACATGTGAAAAAACGAGAGAGCTTGTGCGGCTCCGAGCTGCCAATGAAACTCGTTTCACAAAAAAAAGAAACGCTGCAAAAGAGGCATGGGAGTAAGTATCTGCACTATCCCAGTGAAATTCATTTGTTTCTTGTTTCAGTCTAAGTGTAATTTTGTAATCAAACATTTCCCCTTCTCTTCTATTGTGCCTTAGGTTTTTGATCAAGGAGATGGGGCTTGAGGGGAAGGTTACCCCCAAACAGGCCTCCAAAAAGTGGGAGAACCTAAAAAAAAAATATAAGGTGAGTCATTGTGTCTGTGGCCCAAGATTGATGTTGTTGGGTGAGACTTAACTTAAATTCACATAATTAATCCCCAGGAACTGAAAAAGCCACGGACGGGGTCAGGTACTGACCAAGGGGAGGAAACAGCAAGTACCTGGCCCTATTATGCTGACCTCCATGAGGCCCTGGGCTCACGACCCTCCATTTCCCCCCCAGTATTAATTTCATCCTGTTTGGCAGACCCAACCATACTCTCCCCCTGTGATGCCGATGACCAGGCACCCTCAACTTCACATGGCTCCAGTCCTTCCCCAGTCACCGTCAACCCCCTCAGCCCAATGTCATCCACTCCTTCTCCTTCACCTGCTCCTTCACCTGCTCCTTCACCTGCTCCTTCCCCCGCTCCTTCCCCTGCTCCACAGCCACACAAACGGAAGTCTGACTTTTTAATAGATTTTCTTATGAAGGAGGCAGACAAAGAGGAGAGGCGTCATTCTGAGCTGACAGCTCAGAATGAACGATTTTTGGTGGCTTTCGAGAAAATGGTGGACAAAATGTAGCCCCCCCCACCCCCCCCATACACACACACACAAGCACAGAGAATGATGATGCTGGATGATTTTTTTTATTTGTCTGAAGTTTTTTTTTTTGTCGTTTAAATTAGGACATTTTTGTTGACCAGCAGTTTTGAGTTGAAAATAAATAAATGCATTTAATTCTCTTTACGACTCATTCTTTCAATTTGTTTTGTCTAAATGATAACAAAGGAGGTGCAACACAAGCACAACAAAAAATCACACCCATGAAAAAGTGGGTGGGGGTTCAAATGTAATCATGCTCCTGCAGGTGCTGTGGTAGGTGTTCAGGGGTGGAAACAGCTGCAGCCATCCTGTCCCTTATATTTCGGCCACTTGTCTCCCGCCCTCCTGGTGGGTGTTGCAGAAAACCCTGGCGATCACAGTCAGCGATGAGGTGTTCCTCCAACTCAATGGTGTCGTTGGTGGTGAGGCAGAGATTATGCAGAAATGCACAGCATGCAACTAAGTCAGGGGCAAAGTTTGGGCTGACCTCTAGTGCTTTGAAGAATGTGGCCCTCCATCTTGCCTTCATCACCCCAAAAGCTCGCTCCACCACAGAACGTGCCCTGGAATGGTGGCGGTTGTATCGCTCCTGGACACGTCCATGCAGGGGCAGCTTGTAAGGTGTGATGATGGTAATAGGTGTCTCAATACAGGGGTATCCACCATCTGCCAACAGGCAGAACCCAGAGGGTGGATACAGGGCTTGGCTGTAGACAGGGCTATTTCGAAGCACTCGGGCATCATGGACAGAACCTGGATAGCCTACAAAAATGTCCAAAAACCTGCCCGTGGCATCACAGATTGCTTGAAGCTGAATTGAAAAAAACAATTTATAGTTAAGGTAATCTGACTGGTGGACATTCCCTGGTGGCTTAATACGGATGTGGCATCCGTCAAGCGCACCAGCTACACTGCCAAACGCCGGAGTTTGTCCTAGCTGGCAGAAACCACCAGGGATGTTTGCCAGTTCATCTGGAGAGGGCAGGGAGATCATGGCACCCAGCTTTGCCTTAATCTCACCTGCAACTCTGTGGATGACCCGGTGTACAGTGGATTTTGGCATTCCAAATGCACGGGCCACCACAGAGAGGGAGAGGCCATGGGCAAGGCTGTATAGGAAAGCCAGGACCTCCAGCTCCTGACCCCATCCATGGTCCCTTGGATTGTTTAACAGCCTCATCAAAACTGCCACAGACTGCCGGGTGAGACGAAAATCCTTCTTTAGGCAGGCCTCTGGGTTACTGTACACCCGCAGAAGAGGTAGGGCTGGATTCAGCTGCATGTACAGCACTGTGTGTTCCTGGGAGAGAGAAGACATATTGTTGTGTTATGTCAGTATACATATACACACACACACACACACATATACATATATATACATATATATATATATATATATATATATTTGGGCTGTCACTTAAGTGTATTAATTAGATTAATTCATTACAACTCAAATTAATGCATTCAAAACATTAATCACGATTATTCGTAGCACACAAACATTTTGATATTGGCCATTATTGGAGGACCCGTACATGGCAGTGGCAAGTCACTTCACACATGTGTCGCTAGTCAAACCAAACAAAGCCCAGGTGACGACAGGAATGGCCTATTTGAGACTCAGCTTTATTTTATTTTTGAATTAATTTATCAATATTTGTACTACATTCTTTAATAATGCATCAGGCCTAATTGGTTTGCTGGGTGTCCTCCACTTTTTTCTTTTTTTTTTAAATTTAATTTATGAAACACACTTCAAGTGTAGTTTGAGTTGCCTGATTGAGTTTAGAATTTTCTGGACAAGTTGCCCTGACTTTGGTTTTATTCAGTCACCAATAAAAATGTGGATATACAATCTTCTCTTTTTGGTGTATTCATTTGATTAATCATCCACTACAATTTTGTGATGTCCTAGAATTCAAATTCTTCATGTGGGGACTTAAAGCAGATATGAGATTTGAATGTGATTAATTAGATTAACATATTACAAATCCTGTAATTGATTAGATGAATTTTTTTAATCGCCTGACAGCACTGATATATATATAAATATGTACATAAAAATATATGAACAAATATACATATATATACATATACATACACACACACACACACACACACACACACACACACACACATATATATATATCAGTTTCATCAATAACTATCTACTCAAATTTTGGTCTGTCATCACAAAATAAAGTCCATTTAATTTAATGACATTGGGAGCACTGATAGCAATAGCCTAATTAGCTGACAATGATCAGTTGACAAGATAATAGCAAGATAATATGCACCATCAAATATGTATAGTTAATTAAAAAAACAGCGGAGCAGCATTCACCTCTTGCTGAAGCAACAAAGCCAACAAACGCTGAAGATGTTTGCGTCTTCTGCAAGCTGCTGCACTCCTGGCGAGTCGCAATTTCTGCCACAGCGTGACAGCCATACACAGGGGGCGTCTGTCTGTTTCCATGGCGACGACGTCTTCCGTTTTCCGGTGAAGTGGAGAGGGCTTCCCATTCCTGCCCGTCGTATTTATACCCTCCCCCTTAATTGAAAGTGCCCTCCACAGTTGCGAGTGTGACTTCATTGGGAGGGACACTCCGTAGTGGAGGGGTAGTGTGTAGGGGGCGGTTTGGGATTGGGCCTTAGTGTGTGTTAGCAAGGAGGGAGAGAGCCCTTAGCAGGAGGTTAAGAGATTACTACTCACTGTTTTGTTCGTGAATTAAAATTGTAGTTGGCGTGGGCACTGCCCACCATGACTGTTAATTAAAAGCAGGTATTCGCGAGTCGGAGTCACCTTATTTAACGTCCGACGGCCTTCACAATACAGCCGCTGCCTGTCTGCAGTTCAGTTCTAGTTGTACTCGCCGCCGTGTACGGCGAACTGTAGCGGCATATTTTGCACACGGTTGTTGTTTTGTCCTCAATCTTCTCACTGTTCTCTCGTCTTTTACATGAGAAGCCAAAATAGGTCCACACAACTGATTTATTTGATGAAGGAGCGTCGCTAAGTCCTCCTCCGCGTTGCAGCGAGTGCTTTGCTACGGGAGGTGGGGGGGGTTTATTTCGTCCTTTTATTTCGAGCGTCTCTGAATTTTATTTAAATCATTTTTATTTCGAAATTTCGTGCACGAAATTTCGTTTCACTAATATATATATATATATATTTATATATATATATATATATATATATATATATATATATATATATATATATATATATATATATATATATATATATGTATCAGCATATTTTTATATTTGTATTTTACTTTTTTTTCGTATATTTATTAATAGTTTTATTTAGATATTTTGCTCCTTTTTTAAATCACTTTTGTCCAAAGGGATTAATAAAGTACTACCTAATCTAATCTAATCAAAAATATCTAATATCTAATCTAATATATGTATATATATGTATATATATATATATATATATATATATATATATATATATATATATATATATATATATATATGTATATATATATATATATATATATATATATATATATATATATATGTTTATATATATATATATATATATATATATATATATATATGTAGCCCTCCTATACAGCTCTAATTTTATGTTCACACTTAAAACCTCTGAATTAACACTTAACATGGGAGACAGAGCTAGCAAGGAGTCTACCTGTAAATATCAAAAACATAAAATTACCTAATCACTCTGCCTAGGGTGCAGAAAAGTCCAAAAAAACAGTTATACTGTGAGAAATTTGAGCAAAAGAAACTCCCATGCATGTGAAGCCAAATTACCACTTTACCCTACAAATAAGCATTAAACAGATAAATATATTCCAAACGTTTAATAATAAAACACAATTCACACATTTGTTTGTGGATGCAGATTTAGGATGAAATATAACATGACCTCATTACCGGGGGTTTTCTAAACTCAGCTTCTGGTACCAGACTGTCGGCACGCTTATAGTTGGAGCTCTGAGATGAGGAAAAACTCACTTCCTTATCGTGAATGAAACATGGCTCCTACCAGACCGGATCTTCCATTGTATTCCTTGCATCCGAACAGCACAGTAAAGATGGCTTGCCAGGTGATAGGCGTGCTCCAAGCCACGGTTCTCAAACACAGGTACCAGCCTCTCGTTCTCGACTGTTGTTCTCCTCCACGGCCTCTCGTCCTCGGCTGCTCCTCTCCTCCTAATGATTACCATTGTTTACCATTTTACCATGTTTGACAACCCCAGCAGTTATGCCTTTACTTTTCTTTTTTTAATGGATGAGCAAGGCAACCTTGCTTGTCTGTTAAAAAAGAAAAGTATTAGCATATTAACTAGGAGACATAACCTTTCTCCGACTATTACCCCCAGCTATTGATGGAGGCTGAGAAATCATCTACGGGCTTATCACGCCATCTGTGTTGATAATCCTCCCCAAATGTGTGTTCACAAGGGGCTGGGTTTGCACACAGGTGACAACATTTTATTATTTTAGGTTTTTAGGTAATCACAAACTCTGCATATGTGGTTCTTTGCCCCAGTTTAGTATAAATACAACTCTAATGACTGAGGCCAGGCCTGATGTGAACTATGAAATGATGAATGTACAGAGATTTCACTGGTAGAGAAATTATTTCAGACTTCTTCCTGAGTAGTTGTAGACAAAGTTAATTGATGTGTAAAGCCTAAACTGCATTTAACTCAGTCAGTTATGAGTTTTTTGACTCTCGGCCAGAGCTGCATGTGTGTGGTAGACTGCTCACATTCCCTGGCAGTGGAGCAGGCTTTTGACAGCTGAGATAAGACCACACTGCTGATGTTACAAGTAAATCAACAGCAGGATTCAGTGAAGCCTTACTCTCCTACTGTTAACAACAGTAAAGAGACTGTTAACAGAGTGTGCCCGTTAGAGCGAGCCGGACCGCCCCTCTTTTCACACATTATAAACCCCTTTTGGAGGATTTAAAGAGTCACTGACACACTATTATATTTTTTACCAGTTTCAAACAAAGTCAGAGAGACATGCTTCACATCCAGTTAAAGGATGTTGAAAGGCTGGGAAACACAACAACCCAATCTGTGTTCCAGATACTAAACATCTTTAAAGCAATCAGTGAGAGCAAGCGTGTAACGCCATCCAAGCAGCTTTCAGAGAGCTGTTTGTAAGAAAGAAATGTGTGCTCTCTAAATGTAACTAAACATTTTATGAAACATGATGCTCAAAAAAAAACATATTAATTTTACTCAACTTTCACATTTACCCAGGTGCAATAATTAAACCATAAAAACAAACAGATTATGCAAACAGCATATTGATTTTTGGGGGTTTGATATATGCTATTACAAAATATGCTGGCTCAAAAGAATAAAAAATAGTTAAGAAGAATAATGATGAATAACATTTGTATAGCTTGATTTTTTTATATCACTATTTTGCACTTTCAGACAGTTTCGAAGGTGCGTCAGAGGACTAACATGCAAAAACTAGAGCTCTTTATTTTCATTAATGTTCTCAAAAAGTCTTTCAAAAAAAGCCATAATATTATTGTATATTTTCATCTCATTCTTGCTTGGATCTAACTTTACAGTGCAGCTGGATCCACCTGATTTGATGTCTGTAATCAAGCAGACCCATCTTTCAAACTCCAATCTGTGAGGCCCAATCAGAATCCTTTTCAGCTAGACGAGGTGCAGCTAGTGAGACAACAGGAAGTGACTGCTCATGTAGCGATAAGCACTGATGCTAACAGCATCAGCAGCAGTTTTATCAGATCACTGTCTTTGAATTGAAGATCCCATATCATGAAAAAAAAACTTTTTTTAAGCTTTTGAGCACACTATTTGGTATCAGACCTTCCTCTCAGTCCACAACACGTGATAGTAGACAACTGTATTTATCAGGCTGCATGAATGTAAACTCATGGCATTCAACGAGCAGTTGAGTCTGTGGATATACAGTTAAATAACAGTATGTTTTTGAATTGCAAACCTGACCTACTCTACCTGAATATTTCCCCAAGTCCGAGCTGAAGAGATTTGTCTGCGGAGAGCAGCCTTGTTGTTTTTATTCTTAGTGAGAGATAGGTGTTCAGCATGTCTAAGCTCAGAAGCTGTCACTGCTCGGTTGTTGGCTGTAAACAGCCTCATATATCTTCACACATAGGCTACCAGCCTCAGAGGACCAAAGGGCCCAGTGGATTAATTACATTTTTGAAGGGATTGAGCAGCTACAGTTGTGGCTTCTGTTTTGTTTATATTACACTGCAGCATTAATGAATGTGATTGACAGGACGATCATCCAATCCTTTGCCGGAGATGCTTTTGAAAGTTTCTGTCCTCCACAAACACCTTCTATAGGCTGTTGGCCAGGTGGACTAGTGAGAATATATTGAATGTTCCATCGTTTGTAACATTAGCATCCTTAACTGTTTAGTTAAAATCCACTGAGAGATCTTTACTCATCATGGACAGACCACACAAAGGAGCTGATCAACAATCAGTATGAAGCCGTTTCTTTTGTGAGTCTTTTACTGGCAGCTGTGTCACTCATGGTTTTCCTGGATTTAAGAAGGGAATCCTGGGTTCTGATGTTTGACTTTGTCACATTGACATGATTGGCTAAAGGGGTACATCAACATTCTTGTTCTTTTAGTGTTTATCTACCTCACTCCTGAGTCTTCAAGATGCAGATAGACACCTTTTTTTTTGACTGGGCATGTGGTAAAAAAGGAAGAGACAGGCAGAGCTCGCCCATAGCTATTTAGCTTAGCTGAAACACTTGGAGTCAGTGGGTAGTGTTAGCCTGCCTCTGCCTTCAGTCAGCAGATAAACTCTTCACAAATTCTAAATGGTTCTGTGTGCTTTTTGTGACTCATTTCTTTTTAACAAACTTATATAATGTTATCTATTTTTGGACTGAGATTAGCACTTAACGTAATTTTTGAAATAGAGATACATACAAAACTAAATTGTAGGGTTCATGCGCAAACCATGTGCTTGTAAGTAGGTCAACAAAACAAAGCCTCTGTTAATGAGAAAAAGAAGAGCTCTTCTTTGTTTTCTGTTCTTATTCTTCTTCCTTCTTCCTCAGCTGTTTAGTTTTGTGTCATCTTTTTGTGTTTGTCAGTTTGAAATGCCCCAAGACCTCAGAGGTGTAGGATCAGCCTCAGTATTTCATAACATCAATGTCCAAATTACGGCTTTGCCGAGGAAGTCAGGGTGCGGTTTGCTGTAGAAAGCCAAAGACATTCAGATTTATTGAAACAGACTTCACCAAACCAAATATGCTCACCCCGTTTGTCATTTTGATAATTGTGTCTTCATCATCAGGTCTGTTTCAAATTGACTTCCTCTAAAGAAGCAAAACATCTGCTCAGGTTGATATTATATAAGTGAGTCACTCCTGGTGTTTTTATGGGGATCACTCTTCCCTCCTCAGAGCAAAAATAAGGAAATAGTAAATGTACAATGGCTAACAGAAACTATTCCTCCTGTCAGGCTCAGAATGATGAGATGGGGAATTGGGATGTACTCACTCTGTACGTGAACTCTCCTCTGTGAATAAGGGACTCAGAGACTTCACTCCTCCTTCATGAGAGCACAAAGGAGAGGATATGAATTCACGGTGGCTAAAAGGAACATTTCCTGGCAAAGTTACGATCAAACAGGGAATTTGGGTGCTAATATTCACTGTTAGCGGCCTGTTTTGATAAACTGGTCTGTACGCCACAGCCACACCTATTTAGAGCTGATGGAACAGAGCTCTTTAATCTTCAGTGGGGTCCACACATAAGGATCTACCAAATCTGAAGATACTTTTATATGAGACCCCACACATGAACAGTTTTGATCGTGTGTAGTGTGTGTCAATAATGTCAACACAACACACCACACATAACAATGCTGTCCTGGGGTGCTGGTTTGGCGGAGTGGTTAGCAACCAGGCACCCCATGACAGAGGACATATGAGAATCCCGCCTGTGACCAGTTTGCAGAGTGTCTTCCCCTACTCTCTCACCCCCTTTCACAAGCCTATCCACTGTCTCTCCTATCAATAAAGGCACAAAATGCCCCCAAAAAAAAATACATTAAAAAAAAAAAAAACAATGCTGTCCTCCAAGTCAGAAATCGTGCATGATCATTTATGATCTAAACAAAAAGACAATAAAGAAGACACACAGCAACATGAAAGAGGACATATGAGAAGAGGGAATGATGGTGGTCTTGGGACCATTTCTGACAGAAAAATCCTGAAGTAAAAAAAAGAGAAGACTGGAAAATCCTGGAGTTGGTGTGAACACTTGAACTGGTCCCCAATTCCTGAGGTCCATAAAGCTTCTGTTTCAGGTCGGCCATGTTTTTTTTTCTTTACACCTGCTTCCTTGTTCCTCAGTCAGCTCGCTTCTTGATTGGCTGCTTCTGTTTAACGTCACAATTCACAAAGTCATGACTGGGAAGTCTTCAGCTTTCTCCTCACACTTGAAGATTTTTGGCCATAACTATTGAACAAGTTTAATATTTACAATTGCTGGCTCCTGTTTCAGAGCTATTATAGGGACAAATCCACTCTTATCCTGAATTTCCAGCACATTTTGACATTTTGACTGGGATGGGCAAGCTACTTTTAAAATGAAGTACAGATGCAGCTGCTTCAATTTTCTCCTTCCAGCCAAATGCCAGCCAAGTACTATCCAGTTACCAGGCAGCTTCCAGCCACTGGAAGTTGTCAAAACAAGGACTTCCAAATTTCTATACTTTGAGGCATTATCCTTGCTAAGCAAAATTTTCAATTATATATCCTATAAAGTGTAAGTGGTAAGGATTACGTGTTTATCATGTATTTGCGGAGGATCTCATAACAAACATTAGGGGTGGGCAGGCCGGAGCACTTTCCTGTCATGACCCATCAAAGACTGCCAAGGAACTTAGGGATAATTTAACTGGCTCCATCTATATTAGTTACTCCAGAAAAATTTGTTTCAATGGACTGAAGCTATAACCTTACAGTATGGATGGACCTGCCTGGTTCATTGTCTAAAATCATGCAAATCCATGTTGCCAAGCTCCAACCTCTAACGATGTCAACAGCCAAAAGCTGGATGGCCCAATTAAGGAACAGAGGTGGGAACTTAAGACGTGACAACAGCAGGAAGTAGCCCCTGAAGCGGTCTCCATGGATGCGGCAATATCTGCAGTTTCATCGAAAATTTACTCAATTTTTTAAAAAGAGGTACAAAGAACATCACTTGAAGCTTTTCTTGCAGAAAATCATGTTTTGCTCTTCTCCTGACAAGGATCACTGCTGGGAAACTGGGAGAGATGTGGAAATCCGCCATGGATGATGCCAGTCTATGGTAGACCTGAGTCGTGGTTTCTCAATGATGATTTATCTGTGTGGCATAATTAATGAAAAGCAATAGTCTAAGGACTGGAGTATTGTTTAAGCTTATAACAGGGTCTAGCTGCTACGTCATACTGCAGCTTGATATGATTGGTCTGTGATGAGCAGTGTTGGGAGTAAAAGCATTAAAAATAACGGCATTCCTACTGCTGTGATTATTTCCAAGGAACGGGTAATCAAATTAATTACTATTTCAAACTAATTACTATTTCAAACGTTATAGCGCCATGACTGTTACCGACAGTGAAATGTGGCCCATTACTTTGCACCTATGTGCAGCTGTTATCCAACCTGCCTTGTTCAGCAAGACACACGAGAGAATGAGATGCCAGAGTTGCCTGATCCACTTATTATAAGCTACTGTTGGCCTTTTTTCTAACTTGCATGTGTATATTGAGAGTTGTGGGTTGCAGTTTTTTGGGCTTGGGCCAATAGTGCAGTTGCTCATTTGGACTTGTTGTGCCCCCAAACCCAGGATGAATCTGGTGCATGATCTACCATCAATATAAAGTAATTAAAATTATTTTATCCCACCCTAACACCCTAAATTTTAATTTTACTGTAAATATGATGTTTCAACCTAAAGTAAATCCTTATAGCCAGAATAAAATTTATTTCTAATGTAGCTATGACTGTTTTCATCATAATAAAGCTGTAGAGGATTAAGATGAAACTTAGAAGAAAAACCTGGGGCCTGTACTACGAAGCTGGATTAGCTCTTAGAGAGATAACTTCCTGGATAAGTTTCGGATTTTCCGCACTACGAATGTGGATCTCTTTTTATCCAGACACGTTGCCCCGGTAACTGATGCTGAACGCCAAACCTGGTCCGGAGCAGGTTAAGTTCCAGGATAAGAGCTCATGGGGTGCGACAGACCGCCCGCTGACCAATCGGTTCTCTCGGGCGGGCATAAAAGACCGCACAGTCACCAGTTTGCTGTCTTGGCTTGCCCATTTCTGCCGGAACCGGTTAATGTCGGTGCGCAAAATGTAAGAGGAGCGCTTTGTCTGGAGCATTTTTTTCGAGACAGAAGTAATCGGCTTGATTTACCAGAAGAAATCTTGTACGAGAGGTACAGATTTTCAGGGAGGGACTTCTATACATCTGTGACCTGCTGTAGCCTTACGTGGCAAATAATGCACTAAGGTCATTTAGAAAATATGAATGTGATTTTCCTGGTCAAACAAGTTAAAAAAATTAATTGCGTTTAGACAAATGTAGAGTATTTATTAGTATGTTGACCATGATGTTTTAGCAACAATAATGGACACATAGAAAAATCGTTCTTGTAAGTATTTTTATGTTATTTCTGTCATTGGTGTTAACATATTTTAGGTTACAATCACAAGATTCATGAATGCAATAAAATTAATCTAAAGGCACATATCACAACATCTGAAGACTGCTGACAAAACTCCATGAAATAAAACAGTAACTTGTTTAATTCAAACTATTTGACATTATTTCTCAATGTCAGTGATAACATTTGATCCGAGGATGTTTACTTCTGAGAAAAGACAACACATGCTGATAATTGTACTGAACTTTATTATGGATAAAGTCAAGTAACAATAATTTTGGTTTAAAGTTCAATTACAATTACATAAGTAATCATCATATCTTAAATGTTGTCTAATGTAACATGATCTCCAAATTTTGGTAGTAACACCATGAAACTGAGGGACAGAATTTAGTTTGAAGAAATATTTTTAAATATCTAATTTACGTTTAATTTCATTCATAGATTTATCCCAGTGTTATCAACACTGTCCATTTATTATTTTAATTAACAAAAAAGAGGAAATGTTTTACACTGTCCAGTAGCTGTGAATCATGACAGTGGGACAAATGTTGTTTTAGATCCAAAGTAGCCTACACTAAAAGTGAAATTAAGTATTATATTTAGGCTAATTATATTACATTTAAAATAAAAAAGATAATTATTCATCACCATTTAAAAGACTATTTAATTACATAATTTTGGTTTAATGTGGACGAGTTCTTTATTACATTTTAAGCGATTTGTGTTTCTGGAAAATGTAGGAAAATGTGGAAAATGTGCCGGCAATCCCTCCGGCTTCTCGCGGCTACAGTCGTGTTGCTCCTGGCCTGGATAATACTGCGGTACTCCTCATACTTTTGCAGGATTATTTGCTGCTCCTCTGCCGTGAAGTAGGCTGCTCTCTTCTCCATTGTGGAAAATGCTCCGGGGCCGCTAACCACGCCCATTTTATGTGAGCGCACACAGATCCCAGCTGGATTCACTTATCGAGTTGATAACGAGCCTCGTAGTACGGCAGATCCGGATGACGGAGATCCGGTGAAGTTTAGTGAGATGTCGCAGAGTTATCCTGGATGACTTAATCCAGCTTCGTAGTACAGGCCCCTGATGTCTTTTTGGTTGCAAAAGTCAAGGTTAGACAGAATGTTTAGCAATAACAGAGCTAAAATTACACTAGCCCCTCCCTTCACTTCTGTGTAAAGAAAAGAATGTAACACCTCCAAACAAAAGGATGTTGAACAAGTAAATTAAGAGACAAAAAAAGAGGACATATCACTCTGAAATTGAAATGTAACGTGGATAAAAATTAAAACACTTCATGAAGGTTTCTCTCTTTAAAATATGTATTTAAAGATGCTATGAGGAGTTTTTAAGTAATTACAAAAAAGTCTCACTTTTAGATATATGCCTGATCAAAATACACACTTTAAGATGAGTTTTATAGCATCAAAATAGGTTATCTATAAATGCTATTCCTTAGCTTCAAGATCGGGTCGGACAGGGCTGGACTGGCCTGGATACTCAACTTCGGGAACAAGAAAATTAAAACTAGCGCAAATTCATATTATTCGGACACGTCTTAGAGCACCGGGCTGTAAGTAGCGATATATAGCCAGCTACAAGTAAGTTGTTGAAAAAAAAAGTTGTAAAGCAATGCAGAGTTCTGAGGAAGGTCCGAGCTGCATTCATTAGCATCACAAAAAACACACGCTTTGGCTTGGGTCACGTCTTTACGACAGTCGCCGCGCATGCTCATGGGTAGCAGAGTCTTTATGTTGCCGGAAATAGAATCTCCTGATAGCACCTTTAAATCGCAAAAATCTGGCAACCCGGCTAGCTGCAGCAATGACGCGTCTGTGGAGTTAAAACCAACGTTTTCAGGATGGAAGTACTAGAAGTAACAGGCAAGACCACACATGTAAAGTGTACATTATGTCACAAAGCAAAGTGTTTGTCGTAAGTAAATCTAGAAACGGTGACCAAAATGAGGTATTTATGCAACTTCAGTGGGCGATGCAATTATGGTCATGAAGTAGTGTATGGTGAACAGAACTCGTCTGAGGAAGCAAAGTCAGAGTCAAACCAAGACTTTTCTGCACACTTTCAGTGTCCTGGAACAAGATAATGGTCTTGATTTCCAACTTCCTCCAAACCAACGGTGTGCATGCCACTGGTTAAACCTTTCTGTCTCATCAAATGCTGCAATGGCAGAAGAGAAGAATGAGTCATACAACGACCATCACATTCAGCTTTTAGAAAGTGCCACGCAATCTGGAACAAGTCAGGTGAGTCGCACAGGGAAGTAGAATTTGTACATGATGATTGGAAACTTTAGCTCATCTGGCAAAATTAAACTCAATGGAACTCAACATACATGGCTGTGGACAGAATCGGAGAGAAGAGGGAGAATGCGATCAGAAATGTCTGTGAGGGATTTAAAGTTAATGTGTTCTTACTTCTAAAAATATGAAAAGTGAGTAACACATGGCTCAACACTGTTTGAAGCCACCTCATTTCTTTTGACAAAAATACCTTCACTTGTCTGCACAATCTCTTCATTCCTGTGGAAATTTAGTGAAATGTTGCATGCATTTTCAATCATGTTCGACAGGCTGAGCCCAGCTGAAAGTGCTTCCTAACAGAGTACTGCACTGTGATGAAGCCTGTGGTGAAAGCTTTAAACATCGTTCAGTCTGAGGCTAACAGACACATGGGGCTTCTGCCAGTGATCAACAGACTGGAGGCATCTTCCAAGAAGTGTCTGCCACTCATCAGAGCTAGTCAGGATGGAGTCCAAAAGCACTTTGAAGGGATGATGGAAGATCTGCTGCTGCAATCCTTCTGCCAGAGTCTAAGACCACCTGGGGCCTGTTGCACAAAACCACGACTCAGACATCTAGGATAAATGACTAAGCTGGACTTCGAACCCAAAACAAGAGGGTTCAGGTTTAACTGGTTGCACAAAAGACCAAGCGAGGATGAGAGCACACAGAGTGATCAAGCCAGGTGAAGCCAATCCTGGATCAGTGAGCGCACGCGATTCCTTCAACAGATCCTGTGCTCAATCACAGAATCACGGATTTACCACAACAACAAGAGCGGCTTTCCTCTCTCCATTGCAGCAGGAAATCCTCTGGTAGGTATATGAGGAGGTAAAAGACCTAAATATAAAAGAGGAAATACAACCACAGAGTTACAAAGCATTAAAGACAACCTAGTGCACTGACACACACACACATACTCCGCTGAAATGTCACAATATCAAGCCAACGAGCAACGAAAATGTAGTTATGTCCTGGTTTTGAATTAATTGAATTGCAAGTGAAACTAAATTGAAACGTCCATGTTTGCTCCTTATTGCTCAGTGCTGATATGTTGTTGAATTATAAGTATGCGAGTGTGCACGAGTTTGTGCATGCATGCAGAGCCGGCTCTATCCAATGTGGAGCCTCAGGGGAGATTTTATATGGTCCCCCTCCATCGAAGATTTACATATGCTTATAAAATAAATTAAATAGCATTGTTTTTTAATTATGTTTTTATTTCACAGGAAAACATCACCAAATGTACATGCTTAACGAAGTACAAATACATCTAAAAAATTCTCAAATACACAATATGTACCCTTACCACAAAATAAAAGTCCTGTAAAGAGATGAACAAATAATAATTGTAATAAGTTACAAATACAAAAATCAACATCAAACAATTCAAATAACCGCACAGCTTGCAACTCAATTCAATTATTGAAGCATTTTAGAAACTCACATGCTCTCTAAAAACTTACTGGATGTTTCTAAAACTGGATGTTTCAGCAGGATAACACCCCTCACCACACATCCAGGACAAGAGCAATGTGGCCGCAGCACAATATCCAAGTCCTCGAGTGACCAACCTTTTAGAAAAAAAATTGAAAGCAGGTGCTTGACAATAAAAAAGTCTGTTTCAAAGAGTAAACCAAAGACTCTAGAGGAATTAAGGAAAATTCAAGAAGAGTAGAAAAGGTTCCCCGCTTGACATTGTGAAAGGCTCAGCCAGGATTAGAGCCAGTGTTTCCACATTGGAAATCAATCAATCATCAATCAATCAATCAAACTTTGTTTGTACTTTACTTGGTATAAGCACTTTTCATACAGGACTTTGTAATACAAAGTGCTTTACATGGGGAAAAAATGATAAAGTGAAATAACAAGCAGAAAATTGCATAATTGTCTAAAATGAAAACATAAGACCCCCGCAACCCCCCCTCCCCCCAACCACATTCAATATACACACTCACTGACTCAAACACACACATACATAAAAAGGAAATTCTGACAGAAAACAAAATTAGAGGACTGAGGAAATACAGAATTGTCGTACCTGAAACTCAAAATTGTCGTATTTTGGGGGGAAGTTATCGTACACCAGTCATAATCAAAACAACAGTCTTATTATTGCGCAAGAGTCACTTTTTTGTCCTACGGGTGCTTTTGTGATCATTAACCAGCCTGCCTGATGTTTATGTGCCGGTTACTGCCAGCCATAACCACACCAACTCCAACACAACAAACAAACAGAAGACATTGAATGAATCAACCATCAACTCCCCTGCGGTCTCTCCTGTTCACCCCATCCTTCTCAGTCGAGCTCATTTTTCTCAATTGACTTCCTGACTGAGCTCCCATGAGGATGACTGGCTGTCAATCGTTCTGAGATAAATGACACTCAAACTATGGCTACGTTCACCCTGCAGCCCTTAATGCTCAATTCCGATTTATTGCTCAAATTCAATTTTTTTGTTTGGCTGTTTAGATTACACCTGTAAATGTGTCCTGACTGCAGACTGTGATGTGAACAGCTCAGGCTTCAGAAGTGATACGCATGCTCATGTGAACATTAATGACATCACACACAGCACAGAGTGATGAGGGGCAACAAACACAGACCAAAACTGTGCTTCAAAATGCTGGAGAAGTTTGTTCCCATTACAGAGAACCTGATGTTACTGCAGCTCACCTTGAGTGAGCTCTTATTAAAGAAACAATGGCAATATTTCTTACGAACCTAAAGACAGCCGCTCTTTCCTGCCGACCCTGCTGATGAGAGATCGCTGCTGGAGAGCCAAACATCTCAGAGCTGTAGCGCGCTGAACAGGTAAACAAAGAAGTGAACACATAGTTTTGTCATCCGTTCTGATGTTTCTTAGTTTGTCTGAGAGCAGATCAGAAAGGAGCAGATTGCTCACTGACTGTCGCTGTCTTGTAGAAACATACGGGAGCACGCAAATGCGCACAGATGAGATGGCCAGACAGCGGTGGATCATCAGTGTCTCCGTGTCCTGTAAACTGTTATTTTAGCCTGATAAATCCATTCAAAAAGTCGGTGCAGTGTTAATAAACTAAGTTTATCAGATATCATAATACAAAGCTATGATTCATTCCCATTTATTGTTTATTGTGCCTGTAATGGAGACGCCAGTCGATCGCCCAGCCCTCTCTCACTTTCTCTCGTCACTCCTCCCTCTATGCATTGTTTAATGCTTGTAGATGGAAAAAAAACTAAAACTCTTTGTTTTAGGAAAATAAATTAAAAAGTTTTTAATAATCATGTCTATATTAACATCTGATTATGTTCTGTCCAAGAAGTGACTTTGAAAACCTTTGTCCCGAGGTAAACTGCTGCTCTAGAATTACACACAATGCACAAGTCGCATTGAATCTGACATTTTCGAATCAGATTCAGGCCACTTTTAAATGTGGCACTGAATTGGATACGTATCTGATTTTCATGAGTGCCACCGCAGTCTGAACAGTCAGGTCGCATTTAATGTGACTTTGATGTCATTCTAGAGCAGCGCTTTACCTCGGGTCAAAAGTTGATTGAATGATTTGAGCAAAAAAAAGTAAAAACAAGTATTAATCTATTATGCTTTTATAGCAGCCTTGGGAGAGGACATTCATGTACTCTGATTACCTCAGAGGGTAGTAAATTTGTTCCACAGTAACCTTTGACCTCTGACAAAAACCAAACCTTGAATTTTAAGACTTTCCATGAAAAACACCTTCCTACAAAAATGCATTCCATGCTGAGTAACGCTGCCAAAATTATGGCCAAAAGTTGAGCAAAAAATTGTCTATAAGGACAAAAATGTCCCTGATTACCCACAAGGGTGAACAGTGTAACAGTTTCTAATCTAAATCATACCCAGTCATTTTGATTTATGCTTTATACCTAAAGATTTTAATTAATTCATAATTTTAACTCAAACTACTTTTATGATTAAAATACATTCAAACTTGATGTTAATGATTATAGTCTGTATTCAAATCAAGTCATCTCAATCTCAATCAGATGGCCAATATAAATTTAAACAATGAAAGGGAATAAAAGTTAAATCCAAAAATATATCAGACCTGAAATCACCAGAGTTACTATATTAATATTTAACACTACATTTTAAATTAACAGGACTTAAATGATCAATCAACACTAACATTTTAATCTTCAGTCATTTAATCAAAGTTACCCTTCAATGTGATGAAATTAAAGTTTTGTCAGCACTGGTGTCTCTGAGGTTTTCATGCAGCGATGCCACCAACATAGTGACAAAAGGCTGGCACACCATAGTCTGATTTAATCCTGCTTTCTAGTGGAAAAGACACAAATAACTACCATATAAATTAAAACTATGGCAGAAACAAAATGAATATTGGCTTTAGATTGCCTTAACAATAGTCTTGATCTTGCTGTTTTATTAACAGACATGGGATCTGCCCTGGCACAAACATCAATCAGAAGAGATTTCAATATCATAATTCCCCTCATGGATGTATTCTTAAGGGACAAACTTAACAGCTGGATACAGTAAATTAAGGTTTCAGACAGATGTTTGCAGCACTGAAAAATAATTAATCCATCCTTTGGTGAAACCATAAATCATCAGGTTACAGAAAGAATTTATGAGGTCACACACTTTTGCATTTAATTATACAGATCCAAAGAGGCTCAGCCAGCAGTGTCAGCAAGAGAACAGCAATTTGGTACAATGCTGAGATAAATCAATGGCTCTCAATATCAAAGGGATATTTAAGGATCTTTTAAAAGTGGGGCTGTATGAGGGACATAGCACTATCCTAAACATTAGCCACAGTGACAGAAATTAGCTCTGCAGCTACAGAAATAGTGCAGTTGGCCTATATATATATTAAGGGTTTCACTCTGCATAATTTAAAGAGTTTTAGGTAAGAACAAGCCATAAAATGACGTTGGACAATGACAGCTACTGCTTTGCCTTTATTGAGCAACCAAGCTGCTCAATAATTAGGCACTACTTTATTACATGGCTCTGCTAATGTGTCCTTACTCCAACATTGTGTCAAACGGCTGTAGTCTGCAGGCTTCACAAGAGGATAATACTGCCATCACCATCAAACTAGACATATGAGACTTTAGACATTACTTTGTACACTTGTCAATACTTGTCTGCAGCCACACAGGAAAAAACTTCTGCTGATGCAGAGTCAACAGGTCTGAGAGTAAAATGGAGAAGACTGTGATAACTGTAGGACCAGATACACCCATGTTAGAGTTGGTGAGTGTGAGTATAAAAAATCACTTCAGGATGTTTAAGGGTCAAAAAACCTGTCGCTTGCCTCTGCAGTCTGCAGCCCTCATTATTCAGACCCTCCCTGCTGTAATCAATATTTATACTTACAGGGACCAGATTAACATTTTTTCAAACTATTTGGAAAAACCAGAGAGATGAATGAAAGCTTATTTTTCAAAGAGAGCACTCTGCTTATTCTGACTTTCAGTTGTTTAAAGACACATAGTAGGCCAACACATAGTTTGGCAAAGTATGAAAATGCATTGTATGTCTGCTGCTGAAGAGGTCAACTGAGCTAAAATACCAAACTTCAAACATTTGTTTACTTGGCCAATCTCTATTTAAGATGTACTGATGGTAGTTTACTTGACCAGTAGGCCTCTGGCTGGGGGACACTGTTGTGTACTGATGCAGTGCCTAAAAAAATTACGAACACTTTACAATCACCCTCTGCTGTTTGTGTGACTTTATTTACCTAAAGCTCCTCGGTGATGTTAAGATCAGGGTTTCTTGACAGCAAAATACAAAATATGTCAAAAAAGGAAATACAGATTCAGTGTAAATCACTTGCAATCCAAAAAGATATAAAGCACATAGAAAGAAATGATACCACAATAGTATTTGATACATTGGTAACTCATATTCAGTCACTGATGACTGCATACTGATCAGTTTTGTAGGTCCTTTGGTCCAATTTCAAAGTTTCTGCAGAATGGTCTAAGGCTTCCGAGCTGATCACTGAGCAATTTCTTTTTCTTTGGCTACTTAGAGAATGAAGTCTTCAAGACTTTCCTCAGACTTTCCCTTAAGACTGTGGCAGTCTGAAGAAATCCACTTCTTCTTTGCAGTTCTTTTTTTAAAGGGACTGTGAGGAGTTTCTAAGTAATTACAAAACAGTCTCACTTTTAGATATATGCCTGATCAAATACACACTTTAAGATGAGTTTTATTGCATCAAAATAGGTTATCTATAAATGCTATTCCTTAGCCTTCCGGTCGGGTCGGACAGAGCTGGACTGGCCTGGATACTCAACTTCGGGAACAAGACAATTAAAACTAGAGCAAATTTATATTATTCAGACACGTCTTAGAGCATCGGGCTGTAAGTAGCAATATAGCTGGCTACAAAACTACGATGCCAAGTTTTCCAAAAATTGCTTGTTGTCACACATCAAAAACTACCGCTACGTAACTAGAAAGAGATACATTACCTCGTCACTTTGCATCCTCTAAGTTGTTGAAAAAAGAAGTTGTAAAGCAATGCAGAGTTCTGAGGAAGGTCCGGTCTGCATAACAACAAACACACGCTTTGGATTGCAAGTGTCTTTTGGTGCATTCCAGTTGTAGTCAAAAGCAGGAATTTTGAGTTCCGAGTAGGAAACTGCAACTGGATCGCCCCCCGAAGTCTGAATTTCCTACTGGGAACTCGGTGAAACCTCACCACCCCTGATTTGACAATCTAAGATGGATGCCCCCAGTGTGAACAGTTATTTAGCTCCTGTAATAATCCATTTATTTGCATTTCTCACTGGGATGTCGCTCTAGATCAGCTGTATACATAGTATTGTTAGACTTATATTTACAAAAATGCTGCCATAGTGATAATCACATTCTTCATGTGATATTTGTGAACAACAACGCAGGGCGTGCTAACAACAGCTAACAATAGCCTGGTAGATCGGCATGTTTTTTTCAGATTCAACTGGAACGCCGATAAGTCGGAGATGATGTCACTCCCAGTTCCGAGGTTACTGGAATGCAGCATTACAACAGTCGTCGTGCTTGCTCATGGGTAGCAGAGTCTTTACGTTGCCGGTAATTCTCCTCACAGTCCCTTTAACATTCACAATGCAGCAGACACTTTTGTTTTTTGTTTGTTTTGTTTTAATTTCTTGGTTGGTCATTGCTCTGAAAATGTCAGAGAATCTCATGCAAAAGTCCAACCACAAACTCAAAACATTGTCAAAAGCAGTTTCAATATGTTTTACAAACTTGATTGTAGTGCATTCACCTTTTACCAAATCTGAATGACCAATGTACAGTATGACAGAGACATGACTGGGCTATAATATCCTAATGTCAGTTTGGATATATATTTTTTCTTTTGTGATACATGAGAATCTAGGAAATCTAGCTTATCTTTTTTTCCTTGCTGACTGTTTCTGTACGGACACAGAGCTGCTCATGGACACTATGGCTGATGTACAGGTTAAATCCATGTACCCTATACAACAACCCGCTTCAATAATCACAAGCTATCCTGTTCACATGGAGGGTCCTGGTTCCAAGAGTGTCATCATCTGTTAAAAAATCTCATTTTGAGTTTAATGGCTTTTCAATTACTTTGATTTAACTCAGAGTTTTTCCGTTTTTATTGACATAAACATACACTCCTCTGATCCGACCAGTCTCCTGGCACAAGTGTTTGTTTGTATCTCCCTGGAGGCGAGAACACTGCAGCAGCAAGACCAAGGCTGCTGACCAAATGTGCTGTTCAGGGACATTCCTAAGGCAACAAGTTTCAGGATCTGGACAGCTTTTAAATACATGTATCTGCTGATTTTATTATAAAGATGGTCCAGTATTATTACTTTGTGGGATCTTCTTTTGGTTTCTACACATTAACTCACATATTTAAAACTGTAGCCAGACAGAGGTTAGCCATCTGAGCAGTCACATCTGCACACCAGAGCCAATCTGGAGAGAAATATGGAGAGTGTTGGGGTGAATGAGTTTCATTTTGATTGCACTGTTTTGGTGCTTCCGGCTCACTTTTTGGTTTTGATAGTTAATTTGGCTTGTGACAGAGGACAGACACTAAAAGTGACCACTAACAGATGTATTTGTTTGAGGGAGAGAGAAAAAGATGGAGATATGTCTCTTGTCTTGTTGTCTTTCTTTTTTTTAAGGAATCTTGGTAAAAGGGCTATTTCAAAAAAAGTCAACGACGACTTCATCTGCTGAGGAAGCTAAGGACTTTTAATACAAGCATCTATGTTTTAACCCTGGTTTTACCAGTCTCTCATTGGGCACCTTTAACATGTCCTCCTGGTACAGCTTTCTCTCATCCAAACACAAAGTAAAACTCACCCACACAGTTAACCAGGCCATAAAATCATCTGAGCACCACAAACCCATCTCAGAACTGTACACCCGGTCTGTGACCAGGAAAGCCACCCTGATCACAGAAGACCCCTCCCACCCCCTCCACCACTGTTTTCAGATGCTGCCATCAGGCAGATGATGCTCCTCTGGCCCAGAGAAACATCTTCAAAAGGTCTTTTTTATCCCCTCCACAATAGCAACCTTGAACAAACAGAAATATACCCATGCTGCTGTAACACCCCCTCTGCTGTGGGAGACTTTCTTCTTAATTGTTTTGTAATGTCCCTTTTAAATGCGTAAAGGAGCCTGTCAAAGATGAATTTCTGTCACTTGTGACAGACAGTAAAGTTTCTATCTATCTATCTGTCCATACAACATCTCCATGAGCCAGACCTTTTTTGGGAAGTTGACCTATTGGCTCAGTTTGATCCCATTATGGAGAATCACCTTACAAAAACCAAGGTCACAGCGCCCATCATCTTGGAATTCAATATTAATAACTTCATATAATTGGTCACAGAATCGAGACTGCACTCTAGATACAAGTCAGACTGAACAGATGTCGGTCCTGTTTTGTGGTGTGGCACTGCAGCCAAAGCCAGAGATGAAGGAGTATTGGACTGTTGAGCCCCCTATTGGCAGATGAAAATACTTTCATGTCCCCAACCACCCACTCACCATGTAAATCAACACATTAAATATATTAATAGACACACTGTCAGTTAAGCTCTTTGTAAAGAAAGTATACAAAGGATAATGTTTGCATTAGTTTGCAAAAGTTTAAACAATCAGGCAGAATACAAAAAACACTGGGTCAAAGTCAAAATGAAATAAAATTATGTAAAGCAGATTTTAACAATATAAAGACTAATGCAAAAGACTTTTTCTAACTCTTTTCACCATAGAAACTGCAGCAGAGAAACTGTCAGCTATGAAGAAAGAAGAGAGCAGCTTTAAAATGTATGTACTCTCCTGCTTGTGATGTCAGGTGCGAAACTCTGTTAACCATACCAGGGTTACCAGATTAGTTTATATTGTTGAGTCCAGTGATGATCTGCTGCTGAGACGCTAAGTGATGTTAGCCTGAAAACTCCCTAAGGCTCAACATATAATAGTTTGTTTTTTTAACTTTCGTAAACATGTTTTTAAAACATCCCTGCCCTCTAAAAATGCAAAGCCATAGTGTTAAAAACTGCAAATTACCACATAACAATGTTTTTGTGGAAAGCAACCTTTTCAAAGAGTATTTTTGTGGAAACAGTTTTATTGCTTTATGTGTTACAACTAACTTGACATGCCAGATGGACAGCTCCATATCTGAAATATATCATTTATCCATCTGGGGAAGAGCCCCCGCAAAAATGTTTTCAGGGGCAGAACCTTAAAAACAACAGCAGATTTTGATTGGATGATTGTTTGGCACATCACACTCATCACAGACCAATCCATATCAGGCAGCGGCTGATGGCTAAACATTAGCCGCTATGGTTATGGGCTTACAAGGGCAAACAACAGTTAATGGTCATTAGCCATAGCGGCTAACTGTTGTTAGTGGCTAACTGTTGTTAGCTGCTCTGGCTAATGGCTAGTGGCCATTAACTGTTGTTTAATCTTGTTAGCCATTAGTCGTAGCGGCTAACAGTTGTGAGCCGATAGCTAAACTAACCTAAGATGATCGTTTTACATTAAATTACACAACACAGATGTATTATTTAACACTTACATGTGACAGGAACCTCGTCAAAGAAAATCCCTACAAAGTAAACTTATGAGGAGAGCATATTTCACCAAGTATAACTGAGTAACCATGATGAGCACAGGCTAGCATCCTGTCAAGTCACTTCTTGTTGTAGTCACTGCTCCCGCCTCTCTTCCCTGATTGGGCAGTTAAGCATTTAGACGAATGAAACTGTTGGACAGTGGAGGCTGGCAAGATGGAGATGCATGATTTCAGAATCAGGCAAGTCCATCTGCTCTGCAAGGCTATGTTACAAATAAACCTTTTGTGAAGTAACTCTTGGTCTTGTCCGAAACATTGGCAGTGTTTGTATTAATGAAATGTTTTAAATCAAGCATCATAGTGACGGGGGGACAGAAAGTGTGTACTGGCATGGTAATAGTTGGGTTATCAACACTTAAAACAGCTTAATTTAGGTACATCTGCTGCAGCACTTTAAAATAACTGGTAATGTTGCACAGAGTGACATCAACCAAGGAGAGTTTGGTGCATTGTTGGATATTTTCTGCCCAAAAGTCAGAGACACTCCAAACTATAGTTTCTAAAAGTCTTCACGTTGGCAGGAGTTTTTCAAAATATGTGGTTTCAGTGGCCTGAAACACTTTTTCATGAATACAGAATACCAGAATTCAAAGAAAAGCTGTGTTTCACAGAAGGAATAATAAAGGCAAGAGAAGACAGGTGGGATGATGGACGACACCTGTGACAGAGGCAAACACAGAGAGGAATGGGAGCAGCAGTGACCACCACTGAGAGATACATTAGTGAGTCAATAAAGTCAATGAACATGGTTCATTCAGTAAACTCGGATGTGACAGGCCTCCCAAAACCACAGAGGTTGTGAACCCAACACAGACCACTGCAGCAGTGATGGAGCTGCTTAACAATGTTCCTCGTAGATCTGTCAACTGAAGCTTGTTCCGCAGCACAGAAGACAAGAGTTTAAACCAAAAGGCATCCCAGGAAAATAAATCTGCAGAGCATCAGGCAGAAAGTCCAGAAAAAATATGGACGAGCTCTGACTGAAGGTCCAAAACACACCACAGAAAAATAACGTAAAGACTGAAACAACTGACTCTCTATTCTTACTCAGTGAGACAGGCAAACTGCCCCATCCCGACATGATGTCTCCAAGAGTGATGGAGACATCAGCACCCGATAAGAATTGTATACAACAAATGAAACAATATGAGACTCTGAGAATGTTCAAACCATCCTCAAAACAGTGATCAGAGGTGAACAGGAGGTCACAGATTAAACATGTATGGTCAAATCTTCCAAAAAATGCCCATCCAAATTCAAAGGATTATTGCTCTTGAACCCTTTTGGGTACATGCCTGATGTTGGTCTCTTTCTAAAACTAACATTCTAAAGTTTCTCCGACAGAATCTCTGTCGGTGCTACTCCAGCTGACATATGGCAGCCTACGCACACAAAAACAGGCATTTTCCATGGCCTACATTTTTTTTGTTTAAAACAACTGCCTGCAGAAGATGGACGCTTGGACCTAAAATATAGAGCATGAAATCTTTCCTAATCAAATACAAAATAACATTAAATTATGTAAAGAAAAAACTTTTTTTCTTTTACACCTGTCTTTTTAAGACCTTGTGCTTTTCCAATCTGTGTCATTTGTCATGTGTCATATTTTTTTGAAAAAAGTTCCTTTACACAGCAGATGTAAAGCCCCCTGACCTGAAGTTATCCTGACAAACCACATGTCTAAATCCTCAGAATTTTATTGGCTGAACGACCGTGTCAGCCATTATGTCGTCATTTGTAACTGGAAGACGCTGCAATGCATTGGAGAGAGGAGGGTGTTGTCAGCATGCCCCAGCTCTTGTCAGGTCATAGACCACATATGTTTCACATGCAGTGTCCTGTTGGTGCAAATGAGGTATTATTCGAAAGGTCGGAGTTCAGACTCCATTTTGAACGCATCATTGTAGTCGTAGCATCAAGCTGATGGCATTTATCAAGCCAAATATGAGTAAAAATTATACAGCAAGCGTAAAATTTGAAGTCAATACAGCTTAGACTTAGACTTACAGCCCTTTTCCATTAGCCCTACTTTACTCTACTCGACTCTACCCGACTCTACTTTACTCGCCTTGTGCTGCTTTTCTATTAGCCCCTGTCGCCTGCCCAACAGGGTGAGCAGCACTGCAGTGACGTCATTTTGAGCACAACACAACAATCTGTTGCTTTTTGTCACAAACTGAGTAAAAAAGGAAAGCAGAAGAAGGCTGCAGGTGGTAAGAAGAAATACCCCTTGAGAAGCACAGGAGAGTTTTGGAAGCTATACAACAGAATGAAGCCGAGGACGAGAGCAATCGAGCTGCAAAGAAAAGACGTATGAGGGTAAGCTAATGGTAGCTACCACTAGCATGCTAGGTCGTCGCGCTCATGACTCATTGATGATGACATTGTCTGACCAATCAGTAGCCGGCAGTCGGTGACGTCATCTTTCAGTATCGACTCAGCTTGCTTGGAACCAGAGCGGAGTAGGTACTAAAACTAGCTTGTTTTGGGAGGTACCAGGCTAGTGGAAACACGCTGCAAATCATGTAGGGTCGAGTAGAGTAGGGCCAAGGCGTACTGGTGGAAAAGGGCCAGTAGACTTCCTTTATTGTCATTACACAAAATTAAACAGCAGTGCACTTGGAATGAAGTTTCATTGCATTGGCTTCCTGGATTGTAACAACACACAGTGATATTGTCAATAAATAAGTGTATAAAAATATGAATGCTGCCTGAATAAATAGTATAAAAAATAAATATGAATACAAGGGCTGTGCAAGAAATATCGATTAACACTGTCAGTTAAAAGTGACCTATGACTATTGACAAAATATTTACATGGAATGAAGTGTATTGCACTGTTAGCGATTAAAAAATCAGTCATTATATAAAATAGAAGAAATATTGCACTGAACCAAACAGAGGAGGTAGTGTGAAGTGTCCCATGATAAAAAGAAATAATGCACATACAAGGTCCAAAGGTCATCCAGCATTGGTGTGGGTGGGTTTTGTGGCATTCAGCAGTCTGATAGCCAGCATGGAGAACAGTCCATGGTGAGGGTGGGAGGAGTCTGAGGAGATCCAATGAGCTCTGGCCATTAGACAGGGCTATTAGGCCATTAAACAGCGCCTGTGTGAAATGTCCTGGATGGAAAGGAGCGGAGTCCCAATGATCTTCTCCGCTGTCCTCACCACTCTCTAGCGCGTGCGTCTTGCTCCGAATCTCAAAACCCATTGGAAGCGGCGCACCACGGTGCGCCGCGGAGCTCAATCCGGAGGGGGAGGGCTGATCCCCCGAGAGCCACGGCTCTCATGAGAATAGCAATGTCACACGCTCATAAAACATGTTATAGACTGAGAAAAGCAATAAACAACACCTCACTTCACTTCTCTAAGGTCCCTCTGCTGGTCCCAACCACACAGCTTCGTGAATTATTCAACTTCTGTCCGCCTATATCCATGTAGAAAGACTATGGTGTCATGCATGCAGTGTTATATATTTCTGTACCTCTACAATTCACTTTTCTTCGTCCATGGTGTCGTGTTGTCTCTGGGACCCTCTGACCGACTGCTGGCCTGAAGCTTGTGCTTCCGGTTTCGACGTAATGACAATTAATTGAGGAAAATTACGTTCAAAAGTCCGTGCATTTTGTTTTATTTTGAAACTTCCGGTTACTCCACACGGTGACTTCCTGCTAGATGCTTTCTTAATGACTCTGAATTTACGAGGTTTGGAAGCGGCCGTGCCGAAAATAGACCTGAAGCGAATCAGGCGCCTGGCCGGGCGCTTCAGGATCAGCGCGCTGCTGCAGTGGAAATTGCCTGATAGACTACAATGGGAGTGAAGTGCTCCGCAGGGCGCGGCGCTTTCGCGTCCGGTGGAAATTGGGGGTTACAGCTCCCGGACCAGACGGAGATGCAGCTGGTCAGCAGGCTCTCAATGGTCCCTCTGAAGAAGGTGGAGAGGATGGGTAGAGGGGAGACAGGCTCTTCTCATGAGGCGCAGGAAGTGCAGGTGTTGCTGTGCTTTCTTCTCCTGAGATGTGGTGTGGAGAGACCAGCTGAGGTTGTCTGTAATGTGCACCACCAGGAACTTGATGCTTCTGACAACGTCCACCGCTGCGTTGTTGATGAGCAGTGGTGTGTGGCTGGGTCGAGTTCTCCTAAAGTCGACAATGATCTCCTTTGTTTTGTCGACATTCAGGAGCAGGTTCTTCACCCCACACCAGTCCACCAGGTGTCTCAGCTCCTCCCTGTAGGCCTGTTCGTTGTCGTCCTGTATGAGACCCACTACTGTAGTGTCGTCCGCATGCTTCAGGATGTGGTTGGAGCTGAATCTGGGACGACAGTCATGGGTCATCAAGGTGAATAGCAGGGGGCTCAGAACGCAGCCCTGTGGGGAGCCAGTGTTCAGGGAAATGACATCGGAGGTGTTGCTGCGGTTGGGTTCTGAGGAAGTCCAGCAGCCAGTTACACAGGGGGGTGGTGAAGCCCAGGGGGGCAAACCAGGTGCTGGGGGATGATTGTGCTCACTTCATGGCCATGTTGGGAAATATATATGTATTCCCTCACAATACACCACAGGTCTAATTTAACTTTGTTTGAGAGTTTTCTTCAAAAACATGAAAAGAAATCTCTTGTTTACAGTACAGGTAACTATTTTCTTAAAGGGAGTTTACAGAGATCACAGAAACTGCAGTCGTAGCTGTTCTCCATATGTCACAGACCCACCTTAAGGCGCTTTCACACCGGGCAGAACTTGGTAACTGATACCGGGTCGCTCACATCAGTTGTCTCACATGTTATTTTGTCACCATCATGTCACATTGCTCAGTGACGACACAGTTGCTCAAGTTTCACCACAAACCTGCCAGAAAATGGCGGAGACCACATCTGTTGCCACAATGTATTGAATCAGCAAGTCCTAAAAATGCTGAAAACCAATTCACAAGATCATCCAGAGGAGCACGGCAAATGTAACTTTTATTCCCTTTTTTCCTCCAGGAGCTCCACCTGGATGGTAACTGCTTCTAGCTGTACCTCAGGCTGTCGGCAGCCCAGTGACTGACAACTGTTTTGCACTCTCCGAGTGCTTTTCTAGTTAATATTTAACCCTTGTGTACTGTGTTAAAAACAAACCCTTTTGTCCTGTTTTGACTGTTAACATACACTAAATGTATCTACTGTAAAAACATATCAGATAAATATTTATTCAATCTTTTCTGCTCAAATGTCTTTATCAAGCTCTGAGTGGAAATCTTGAATATTTAAAAACCAAACATGGATTTCTGTCACTTTAAATGCCAATTCCATAAATGATTTCTCAGATTTGATGGAAAAAACATACAAACATACAGTATAAAAAATATATAAAAATTTTTTAAAAATAACTATTTTTTTTAAAAAGAGGTTTGACTAGACAATGTTTTCCTGGTTAAAATAAAAGGACACAAGCACACACACACACACTACTTACATGCAGACAGATCAAAAACAGCTCACTCCTTTTTTATTTTGTATTTTTCTACTTAATTTCTTTTCTGTTTTATGTTATGTAACTTGTCCTGTTGTATGTCTTAGTCTCTGTCTGTATTGTGTGTTTGTTTTTGCAATTTTTTTTTACATGCTATTGCTAATACAAATAAAATTTGTAAAAACATATACTTTGTTGCTTTATTATATTTGTGTAGCATCACACTTTCTATTTTACTCTCAACTGACTCCAATAATAAACATTTATGTTTCCGTCATCAGTGAATCCCAATGAGAATGGCAATTAAAAAGTTAATCTCCAGAATTAAACTGAAAAATAATGCATTTGATCAAAACTGAGCTAGATAAAAGAGGTGTATTTTTTTATCTGATATGTTTTTACAGCAGAGTGAGATCCCCACACCTGTTGTGGCTTTTGTTTTACTGCTCTCATTATTTTTCTATGATTTCGTTGCAGTGAGATTTTAAAACCTTGTACAATGTGCTTGAGTTCCCTGAGAGCTTCTTTTAAATAACATCCATTTCCAATATCATTATAATTATCTTTATTATTAATATTATTATGATCATCATCATTATTATTACTCCAGCATGTGATCAGCAAAGTAACTCTTTTATTAACTTGTAAACTGTATTTCATATGGTCTTCAAATAAAAACTAATTTGATAAAACAACAGAAATTACATGGATATGCATTTTCTGTGCTTCAGGTTTCTGGCTTCTGGTGACTCCTTCCTCACCATTGCCAATGGCTTTCGAGTTTTTTGGGGGGTCTGAGTCCGACACAGTGTAGTCCATTTGGGGCTGCTTGGTAGAGGACGTCCTGGCTGTGCCCACCCCTGATGAGCGCATGATCCACCTGATGATCCATCACAGAGGATTTGAGGAGCCATGGATTGGAAGCATGTGGTTCTGAACGCTCCGGCCTATTCAGGATCTCAGTCCCTCAGCTACAAAGGAACTTTGTGGTTCTCTTGGCAGTTGTAGATGCCAATTACTGAGTCTGTGTGATTGATGTTGGAGGCTTCAAGAGGACCCTTGACTGAGGCATTCTGACTAAGCTTTTGGTCAGGCTCTTTGTTCTGGCACCTTCCAGCTGCCTCCGAGTCGATCACTGCCTGCAGCTGGTCAAAGGTGTGATCAACCTCATGTGTTTGCTCCGGCTCCACAGAAGCCTCATGTGGCAGTTTGCAGGGTGCATCCAATAGAAAAACAGATTTTCAGTTACCGGCTGTCCCACGCTTGGATGGTAGTTGAAAATGCCCTTGGGATCCTTTCCTTTCACTGGAGGATGGACCAACACGCTCTTGAGGTCACTCCAGGTCTGGCAGAGAAGTGTTTCAAGACCACCTGTGTCCTTTGCAGCTTCCTGTGGGTGGGTGCCATCATAGGAGTGATAAGCCTCTGGCAGGGCTGGGTCATCTGGCTGCCAGCAAGGATTTATCTAAAGGATAAGACTTGAACGTATGAACCTACATTATAAAGAGGAGTTTAACAGTTATCTAAATATATTTAGTCCTGTGTGTTCAGGACTGTAAGCATCACGTGGCTGGAGCACGAGCAGTCTGTTTCGCTGTAGCTATGCTGCAGGTCTATCATGACTTGACGTATGTGTGCTGCTCTGCTCTGTCTCATAAGCATATGAAGGCGACCGCCCTTAAAACAAGCCGTTCTCAACAGAGAGGTTATGTGAGTGTGGAAAGAGTGCAGCTGTGCTTTATTCATAAGCTTTTTGGACCAAAGCATGTTTCTTATGTTTAATGAAGATATCAAGGATCGATGTTAACCTGCAGAAAGGAGCAAAATATGGTACCTTTAAGAGTGGGTTTATTATGACTCTCCACTGGCATCAAGTATTGCTATATATCAGCTTGCTAGCATTCACCCCCGTATATCTATATCTATGTATCTATGTATCGATGTATCTATCTATCCATCTATCCATTTATCTATCTATCTATCTATCTATCTATCTATCTATCTATCTATCTATCTATCTATCTATCTATCTATCTATCTATCTATCTATCTATCTAACAGCAAATGGTCATATTATTAGTATAAACACAATATTAAAAGTGCAGTATTGAGATGAAACTCTCAGGGTTATTTTATATATATATATATATATATATATATATATATATATATATATATATATATATATATATATATATATATATATATATATATATATATATATATATATATATATATATATATATATATATATTGAGAGAGAGAGAGAGAGAGAGAGAGAGTATCTATATTTAGCACCATGTAGTCATGAGGTCCCTCTTGAAAATGGGATGTCACATCTAAAGAGGCCTACCTTTAATACCTTTATACTTAACGGAGACAAATATGGTAGGGATGCACTTGTGGTCTGAGCACCCATGAGTTCGTCACTACCATAAATTCTTATTTTCAGTAAGAGTATCATCAATTATACTTCTATAACATGATCACCACAACCATTCAGACATGAGGATCCTCCTGGAAATTAGATGTAGCATCCCAAGAGGCTAACCCCTAATAAATCAGACGACAGGTCTATGGTTCATGGATCTGTCCCTAACTTCAGTTCTTACTTTAGTCCACTTGTCTCCTCTTACCTCCCTTCCTTCACCCTCACACCCATCACAGCATCGTGTGGATTTGCTGTTCATCATCAGACTGGGATCCACATTCAAGATTTCCTGCTGCTTAACAGAAGGTTTTTTCTTGAGCCATAGGGATTCATGATTGGCTATATGGATTCATGTTGGCTGTTGGATGTATATATTTGTATATATATGTATAAGTGTATCTTTATATATGTATCTATGCATATATGTGTATCCATAAAATGAAGAGCTTTATGCTCTATTGTAAAGTGTCTTGAGATAACACTTGTTATGAATTGGCGCTATACAAATAAAGATTGATTGATTGATTGATATCTCCCCCAGAGACAAAGCTCACCAACGCAGACATATTTACGAGTACCATGGGCCTTGAGCAACCCCACTGCAAATACTCAAAGTAACCCATTTAACTCATATTATTTCTAATGAAATGTATGCAGTAAATCTGCTGATTTGGTAATTACAGCACCTTCAGATTATATTACAAGAAATAACTTAGTGCTGCAACATTATTTTTTATTTTTATTTTTAAAAAGACAAAGGATGTAAAATAAAACTAAATTGAAAACAGTTTCATTAAACCAGTTTACATAAAGACAGTCCAGCTTAATATGAAATAACAAAGATAAAGACAAAAACATCACACCAAATATTAGTTGTATAAAATAGATGAAATAATAACTATTTTAATATCATTATGATTATTGTAACTGTTTTTTTCTACGACTCCCACTCCTGTCAACTTAATAAATAAAAACAGCTTGAATTTATTGGGTAACTTGTGTAGTATTGCTGGTACTGAGTGGCTTGCTCCTTTTCACCAGGCTTTTGTGTAGTGAAGCAGTAACTTAACAGCTTCAGTAGTTTGCCCTTGGCTCCCTTGTCCCTCCTCTGAAACCTATTTATCATTTGTCTGATTACAACAAACTGTGACAGCTGAACTACAAAAACTGTCACACCCTCATAATTCTCATCTCCAATTTTTTAGTGTCAACCATCTTTTCTGGTTTCACCATCCTGCTCATTAAAGGTCCATCAGATCTCTGAAGTTACAACTGTGCTCCAGCTGTAACAATAGAAGAAGAAAGAACTCTGTTGCATGAGTGAGACTTTCAGGTTGTCCCGCTTGCAAAACGTCGAGTGCATTAGGGCTCATGTGAGGACTATTCTTTGGATCATTTCCCTCAGCCTGCATATCTGAGTTCTTCTCTGAAGGGCCGCTCCTTGGTCTCATGTGCAGGACGGCCCAAATGGTTTCAGACAGAAGTGCTCGAGTATTTAAGCATGTGTTACTTTGAACAGAAGGCCACATGCTTACCTACAATCATCCCCATCAGCGCTGTCCAAAGTCATCAAACCCCCGTGTGTTGGTCATATTCAGACACGCACTCCACCTCTGTGCTTGAATACATAAAGAACTATTCCCCATATTGTCCTACATGAAACTGATTTTTTTCCAAATAGATGAAATGAGTAGGATAGGGTCACTTTCCCAAGTTCTTCCTAAAGAGGTAATTTTTAATTTTTGTGTGTTACAACATGAAAAAGACAAAATTCTGCAGCATCTAGACTTTTTCCTCTCCTCCTTTTCATGGTCCCAGCACTTTGTCATGGGCAGTACCAAACATTATCAAATCATTACAATACCCACGTAGTTTTCTCAGTATCAGTACTTATATCCAGTGTTGTGTAACGCGTTAAAATAACGTAACTATTTTTCTCGAAAAAGTAAAGTAACGCACTACGACTGAAAATTTGGTAATAAAACGTAGTTCCTTTTTTAATGTGGCGTGATGTTACTTTTCCCATGGACGAATGTGACACCGGTGCTACCTTCTCAGCTGCTCGCATAGACACGAGCAGTGTTGCCAAGTCTGCTCATTATAAGCTTCTAATGCTGCGTTCACACTGCAAGCGACCCAGCTACCAAAATCATGTCACCCACTGACGTAGCGTCGCACGTCCATAAATATCTCTATTGGTCACCATTGCAGTTGGCCGTCGCTCAGTGACGTCACGCCCGCTCGAGTTTCACCGCGATCATATCATATATCACATAATAGGATGTATAAGCAGACATTATTCCAGCTGTATCCTTTTCACTCACTTATCAAACACAAAACACTGCAGCTGATTCCCTGCAGCATCATTATCTGTGAGTTTACCGCGGTCCGTCTAAGCGGAACTAATGTCCTCACTGAGATTAGTTCCGCCTAGACACAACTCATCCGCCCTGTAGTCCGGATGAATAACTGTCTGTCTCGGGTACTGTAACACATACACACAGCACTGATTGGCTGTTGCTGCACAGCCACGCATGACATCGCCTGAATAGATTTACTTTTTTTTACTTTGACATCGCGCGACAAGCTATGTGGTAGTGTGGCAAGTGGCTGTCGCGTTCCGGGAGGGTTAGCCCCACCCCATCGCGGCTGTACATTGACTTTGCATAGAGAGTGGTCGCTGAGGTAGTACAAGTAGCATGTGGTGTGAACGCAGCATAAGAGTCGCAAATCTTGTGAGTCACGGCCGCAGGTTGTGTTTTTTTGGGCTTGTTTATAAATGTGAAGTTTCTTCTTGGGGCTCTTCTATCTGTGTTAATACACCTGATTATCTTCCAGCTCCCAATAAGTAAAGCAAAACACGACTGCGGTCGTCAGTTTGTCCAATTCCTCGTTTCCTAGTTATTGCGCACACCCCCAAACACACTCACATACGTGACGCATGCTCCAGAGCCAAAGTTGCCAGGTCTGCTTATTATAAGTGACATTTGTTTTTTTTTAATAGATGCTTGGCACTGTGATATTGAAATGTAATGTAGACGAACATTAACACACTTTATGTAGATTTCTCTTTATAAAAAGTAATATGTCACATAAGGAAAGAAAATAGCTGGAGGCTGCTTATTTTGGGCTTGTTTTATCGACCAGGTCATAAAATAGGTGATAAAATAAAGAGCACAAAAGAAATAACTGTAATGTTCTCTGTAGCAGAACTTTTGTAGGCCTTCACATTTAGGCACAGATATGGAGTTCTGTACAAAGTCAAGCAATGTAAAATTAACGTAAAAGTAACCAGTAACGTAAAGTTACTTTTCATAGAGGGTAACTAAGTAAAGTAACGAGTTACTTTTTTAAGAAGCAACGAGTAAACACTACTTTTTAATAGTAACTTCCTCAACACTGGTTATATCAAATCTCCTGCAATGCAAACCTGATGTTTATGAATTTGACATTTTTCATTGACAAAACATGCATGTAGCAAACATTTACTTAAAAATTGACCACTTAAACCTGCAACCAACATTTTTTTTAACAGTTTATGACTTTGAACACTGACTCTGTGTATTTATGTTGCATATCCTGCCCACTGGCGACCCCCCAAACCCCCTCTACCACATCGTCCTGTCCAGCAGGTCATACTCCCTGCTGAGGGCCGTGTGTAAAACCATTTCAGGGAATTACCCTGGAGGACATTAACCTGGTATAATGGGGCTGCCTGTGTGAAAAGGGCTTCAGTGTTATGAAAGGCAGGAACATTCTGATCAATTCAACACAAAAACATATGTCAGGATTAGAAGAAGTCTTTACGGCGCCACTGTCTTATGTGTCTGACACCATTAATCTATGAGTTTTCTCTCCGACATAAGGCTCCACAGAAGAATAATGCTGGTTCTTCTCCTCAGAGATCAGAGCATCCATCTGAAGATTAAATGTCTCCACTTTAAAAATGACCCTGGTTAAGACAAGTTGGCACCCAGGACTGTTAACCTCTCAATAATGTAAGGTAGAGTCTTCCAGCTATAGGACCTTTCCACAATGATAATAGTATATTATAATTATAGGCACTTCTCTAAACACAAATGTCATTTTGAAGGGTAGAGGTGAGAACAAATTAAATAGTAGGCTAGGTTAAGGTCATTTTGATGAATATGATCAGACAGTAAAATAGCTTAATCAGACTATTCACCAGACTGAATATGACAGTTTATAAGATGTTTTTATCAACTGGGACATAAATATGGAGAAAGAGTGGCTATTCTGGATGAGAGATCCAGAGGCAGAGCAGCTGAGTGTTCTGGATGAAGTGGGCTGGATGGTAAATGGAAGAAGATCTGCAGGAGATACTTTAGCAGCATGAAACACGTTTTAAAGCATGTCACACAGCAGTTAGGGGCATGGTGCTCAATACTCTGCTATCTTAAGAATGCGTGACCTCAGCACAAAGCCAGGCTTTGGGCCCTGATAGGGCGGATGATGAGCCTTGATTATACTGGGGTGTGTTTGGGTTATATAGAGATCATACCAATCAGCTCTCATTCCCTGTAAGTCAGCATGTGCCAGGTGGATGTAAACACAGTATCAATCGATCAGTTAATCAAACTTTACTTACATATCACTTTTCATCCCAAAAAATATAATACAAACTGCTTTACAAACAGACAGATAAAGTAAAATAAAGGAATTATGACCCAAACCCACTCCACCCAGCCCCTGATCCTAACCACCCCACAATCCATACACAGTGTTGATAAAATCCATCATAAAGTTAATACCCAGTACGTACTGAGGAAACACCATTTTAACCCTACTAGCTCAACTGTTTGGCAGAGGTCACCAATAAATTCAGGGATATTTAATGTTTTAAAAAACAGAATAAATCAAATCCTTTTTGATTCCGTTAACACTTAAAGAGGACATATCATGCTTGTTTCTCCTTTTCACTATGCCAGACTAGGATGCCTGTAAAGCATTTCTGCCCTCAGTACAAGTCATTTAGTTCCTTCATTGCCCCACAATAGCGTTCTCAAAATCCTCATTTTAGGCCATTATGAAGCCCTCGTTGAAACGCTTGGTCTCAAGGATGACCTAAAGTTACCTCGCAACGTCTCAGCCCTTTGTGCTCTGATTGGTCAAGTCTATCGGGGGTAGAGCCAGCCTGTCCTTCTTCTTCTACTGTATTTTCCGGCAGGCTCAAAGCAGTGAACAGAAAAATTTGGGAAACAATAAATTAGAATAGGGAGATATGTTTGTAAATAAAATAGCAAAAATAACTTAAACTAGAAGATATTGAGATTAACAAACACACAGAAAAATGTTTTTATGAATTACAGATTATATTTATATAAAACATCATATTGGTTAATGGTTAAGATAAGTATCTAAATAATAATGATCGTAATAATAATAACTTTAAGCTTTATAAATCCTACACAAAGGAAATATTATTTCTTTTGGTTTGTTTGCAGTTATTTCTTTATCTTAAATCATTGACAGAAACAGTGATGTGTTATGTTTTTTAACAAATAGAATAGCCCTGCATTTATTGACCTTTGCCGAACAGTTGATATGGGAGTTAAAGGGTTAAGGTTTTAAAAATGAGTAAATACTGAAGACTTGGTGAAAGCGTAAAATTAAATATATCACAAAATAACATAAAAAATACATAGAAATGAAGTAAAAAATAGAAAATCGAGAAAATAAAATAAAAAAGACAGAAAAGATAAAAAAAAATAAAACAAGATTATATAATAATAATAAAAATGAGCTGTAGTTAGAAAGAAAACACTAAAGATAATTCAGTACAAAGCTAGGTAGGTAGGTCTTGAGTTTGTTTTTAAAGACATTCACAGTACAAACCATGGTAATGCTCCGAATGAAGAAATAAAATAACCCGATATTAAAGTCTGCATTGGCTTCCTGTACTTTTCAGAACAGATTTTTAGGTTGTTTTATAAGTTTTTAAATCTTTAAATGGTTTTGCTCCTTTTTATTTGTCCAATTTGCTTTTACCCTATGAACCTCAGTAGAGCCCTCAGGTCTTCAGGTAGTGGTCTTTTAACTGTTCCCAAAGTTGGATCAAAAATGCAGCACCTACTGTTAATATTTTAAAAGCAAACTCAAACCTATGTTTTTAGTCTAGCTTTTAACTGATTATATTTATTATTTGTCATTATGTTATAACTTATTATAACCCATTCATTCTGTTTTATTTCTGCATTTCAGTTCAGATTAGTTTTATTTTAGTCCTTTTTAAATTTTATTTTCTTTCTTTATTTACTTATTTCACCCTATAGTATTTATATCTAATGTCTTATCATGATTTTTTTTTTTTTTTTTTTTTTATGTATTTTTTGGGGCATTTTGTGCCTCCATTGATAGGAGAGAGACAGTGGACAGGCCCGTGAAAGAGGGCGAGAGAGCAGGGGAAGACACTCTGCAAACTGGCCACAGGCGGGACCCAAACCTGGACCGGCAGAAGCAAGCACATGGGGCGCCCGGCTGCCAACCACTCCACCAAACCAGCACCCCATTATCATGATTTTTTGACTATGATTTTAGTCTTAGCTTCAATGTTTTATTCATGTTTAATGTGTAATTCAAGATAGCATTTCCTCCACCCTCTAATTCTGGTTACTGTCACAATTTCCATTTTTATAAGAGAGTGTGTGTATTGAATGTGGTGGTGGTGTGTGTGTGTGTGTGTGTGTGTGGGGGGGGGGGGGGGTATTTATCTACATTTCATGGAATTTTCTACTTTTTATTTCTTTTACTGTTAGTTTATTTTATTCATCTTGTCAAGCTCCAATCCTCTACAACATTGCTCAGCTCAAAGCTGAAAGACCCAATCAGGGGAGAGAGGCTGGAGCTGCAGACATGGCGACAGCAGGAAGTGACTGCATGTTTGATAACAATGGTGGCTTCTGAAGCATCTCCTCAGGGTTCCGCCTAGCTCCTCCTACTCTTCCTCCAAAAATGCCCCGCTCACATGCACAAGCACCTCTGATTTATAACCAGAAGACTGACTCAACTCAAATTCGACTGTCAGCACTATGAGTTTTGTCAACCTCCTGTATTAGTGTTCTCCTGTAAATCTCCTGTGTGACGATATAATAATAAAAAAAAAATATTCCTCTGCGTCTCCAAACTGAACTCCGTCCCTATCCTGAATGGGGTGGTAAAGCTCCAAAATGATGGAAGCCAACCACTGTAAAACTGAAGAAGAAAAAACTTTGTGAGAACATCCACCTGCAGTAGCCTGGGTGGCAGCTATCGCGAGATAAGAGCCAACAGAACAAACCAAAGAAAAACAAAGAGTCTATTTCAGATTTCTTGTACACCTGTCTTAAAATGTGAGGGATACCGGAGCTTGTTCAGGGATGTGGGACAGCTCACAGCGGGCTTCCCTTATTTTCAAAGACAAAACTTGACAGGTGAGCCTTCTCCAGCGGACTTGGATCCCTCTCAGCTCGGCTACGTGCATTTAATCAGAGTCTGTGCTCGCTGGCATAATGTACGTGCAGAAGGTGGGCAGAACAGTAGTTATGCGATTTCATAAATTTGGTCAGAATTGCTGTGATTGGTTGGTGTTTTCCCTATTTTACTCTTTTTTAAGAACACATCTCGCATTGATTACCATCAGGATATAACAATCATTTTAACCAGTATGACAGAAAGTGTATCTATCTCAGATTACCAACCCAAACTTTAATGCTTTTCTCAATGGAAACAACATGTTTGCCCAGAAGCTGAGGTTTAACTGGTAGGACACTGGACAGGATAACAGTTGGTCTATGGTAGTCGTGGTTACTCAGGGATCTGGATAAATCTGCTCTCCTCAGAAGTTTCCTTGGTGGGGATTGTTGTTGACGAGGGTTCATGTCACATATAAGTGGTAAATGATACCTTTGTATGGTATAAAATGATAGTCTAAGGACTGAAACATAGTTTAAGCTAATGGCCAACAACATGGTCAAGCTGCTATATCATACTGTGGCTTGATCTGATGGTCTGTGATGAGTGTGACTGGCAGAACAATCATCAACGCTGCAGCTGTTTTTGAAGGTTCAGCCTCTGAAAATATTTTCAGACAGCTCTTTCCCAGATGGACTAGTGAAATATTTCTGTGCCAGATATATGGAACTGTCTGTATGGTTAATCAGGAGCCGTCAAAACCAACAGGATCAGACTTCTGTATGTTTCTGATTGACCTGTTTTTAGTACGTCAAACTACTGTAGGCTTTAAGCAGTTTAAATGGTCAATATCTGGGAGGAAATGCTGTCTCTGTTCTCTGTTTTGTGGGCTATTACATGCCAAAAGGAGTGCTGGACAAAAAGGCACACTTGTCTCTGAGCCCTCCAACCTGTTATGAACTTTAAATTGCATCTGCAATAAAGACTCTGATATTATAAAGCAAAGATGTGCTGCTGTGCATCCTGTGTGAGTGAAACAAGCTCAGTTAAGTGTGTTTTGATCTTGGGCATGACTGCCAATTTCTCTAATGTGTCCTCAAAACAGCAGAAACACTGACCACAGACTTCAGACTCTTGACCAGGTATGAGGAGTTTTACAGTGCACACATTTTCTGCATTCTCAAATTAGGAGCACACCAGCTTTGTTTGACCATTCTTCATATTCAAACAAACACACCCCTGTATGTGCAAGTTAATTTGCTATTTTAACAGCCCATTTGCAGCATGAATGTATAAACTTTGTTGAAGTCATAAAATAGGGCCAACAGAGTGACAATATGAAAAAAATAAGAAAAAATGATGATGATCAAATAGATAAGTAACAGCATTAAAGTCAGAACATCCAGACAAGTAAATTTAATGATCTATGACAAAGAATTTTCAACTCTTCCAGCAGGCCCATCTGTGAGACCACCTGGAGATCAAATCTATGTCAAGATGTCTTGTTTTTATCTCCAGCTGCCATCAGTAAGGTTGCTATGACTGTAACAATGTCTCTTCATCAAGAAAGGCCCATATTTGCTCCTTTTTTGCAGTTTAACAGGGATCCTTGATGTCTTCATTAAATGTTAGTAACATGCTGTTATCCATCAAGTGTATGAATAAAGCACAGCTGCATTCTTTCCATGCTCACATAACCCCTCTGTTCAGAACGGCTGGTTATGAGGGCGGTCACTTTCATATGCTAATGAGCCAGAGCAGAGCAGTGTACATAAAGGGGCTTAATGATAGACCCCGAGCGTATCTTGAGCAAGACGAAGCACACTGCCACTACAGCCGCACACCATTTACAGTCCTGAACACTTGGGACAGTAAATTCATGCCGTTTACCAGATAACAGTGAAGGTTGTTTCCCCCAAACATCACAGGCTAAAACACAACATGTTAACCTAGTTAGCCTAGTTACTGCAGAGGGAGACAGCCACAACTAAGCCTACCTTTTGTGCTAAAATTAGCAGAAACAGAGGGATAATGAGGAGTGTAAAAGAATGATTGTATTCAGCCAACTGTTAAACTTCTCCTCACGAATGAAAGAATGCATATGCAAAACCCAAAACCAGTGAAGTTGGCAAGTTGTGTAAATTGTAAATAAACACAGAATACAATGATTTGCAAATCCCTTTCAAACTATATTCAATTGAATAAACTGCAAAGACAAGATACTTAATGTCTGAACTGGTAAACTTTGTTATTTTTTACAAATATTAGCTCATTTGGAATTTGATGCCTGCAACATGTTTCAAAAAAGCTGGCACCAGAGGCAAAAAAGACTGAGAAAGTTGAGGAATGCTCATCAAACACTTATTTGGAACATCCCACAGGTGAACAGGCCAATTGGGAACAGGTGGGTGCCATGATTGGGTATAACAGCAGCTTCCCTGAAATTCTCAGTCATTCACAAACAAGGATGGGGCGAGGGTCACCACTTTGTGAACAAATGCGTGAGCAAACTGTCCAACAGTTTAAGGACAACATTTCTCAAACAGCTATTGCAAGGAATTTAGGGATTTGATCATCTACGGTCCGTAATATCATCAAAAGGTTCAGAGAAACTGGAGAAATTACTGCGCGTAAGCGGCAAGGCTGAAAACCAACATTGAATGCCCGTGACCTTCAATCCCTCAGGTGGTACTGCATCAAAAACCGGCATCACTGTGTAAAGGATGATAGAACCATCCAGACTGTTATAGGCGCAAAGTTCAAAAGCCAGCATATGCGATGGTATGGGGGTGTATTACTGCCCAAGGCATGGGTAACTTACACATCTGTGAAGGCATCATTAATGCTGAAAGGTACATACAGGTTTTGGAGCAACATACGTTGCAATCCAAGCAACGTTTTTTTCATGGACGCCCTGCTTATTTCAGCAAGACAATGCCAACCCACATTCTGCTGGTGTTACAACAGCGTGGCTTCGTAGTTTACTGAGTGTTGTTAAAAGGAAAGGCGATGTAACACAGTGGTAAAAATGCCCCTGTGCCAACTTTTTTGCAATGTGTTTCTGCCATTAAATTCTAAGTTGATGATTATTTGCAAAAGAAAATAAAGTTTCTCAGTTTGAACATTAAATATCTTGTCTTTGCTGTGTATTCAATTGAATATAAGTTGAAAAGGATTTGCAAATCATTGTATTCTGTTTTTATTTACTATTTACACAACGTGCCAACTTCACTGGTTTTGGGTTTTGTACATTAAAGTTTATCCTTCAGACTTTTAACAAGTAACATGAACACAATGTGTCGTTACCTCTGGTTCACTTCACCCTGCTGTTAGCATTAGCTCATAGTAATGAGCAAAATAAATACTACAGCAATAAAATACTCACATTTCCATCATCAGGTTGGCGACAGGTTGTTGGTACTAAACTGGGACTCAGGACAAGTATAGTTCCCAATCCTGTGTTGAACTGACTGAAGGTGAAGAAGCAGTTGACCGGGAAGTCATAGCACATACATACATCAGAATGGAGACAGGATGTGGATTCAAGGTCACTGAAGGTGGCACAGTTGTTCTGAGTGAAGTGCCACCATATTGTTAACATTCTTAGTAAGAGATCTGCATACACCATATCTTAGACCCAAAGCCTATCACTGCTCTGTTGTTTGTTGTCAACAGCCACATATATCTTCAAAGATAGACTACAAGCCTCAGAGAACCAAAGGACCCAGTGAATTAATTTTATTTTGCTCATTCACTTCAAAATAAATTTAATCCACTGGGTCCTTTGGTTCTCTGTCTCCATTCTGATGCTCAGTTTGACCTTTTGCAGGTCACCTTGACCATGTCCATGTTAATGCATTGAGTTGCTTCCATGTTTTTGAATGACGAGCTATTGGTTTCCAAAAGCAGTTAAATGGTCGTACTTGATGAAGTGGCTGATGAGTTTCAAATGAATGTCAGATCTATCTGTGAATCAACTTGTATGTATTGTATTTTTGTACGTATGATGTATTTTGTGCCTCTTTGGTTGTCTGTTTGCACAGTGATATACAGTACGTCCTTCAGTATGCACATACATGTCCATTGTTATTACAATAGACATTACAATATCTAATAGGACTGTCACCTACATTCCGACATTTGTTCAAGCATGGGGGCCAAAAATCTATCTATATCAATATACAATAAGAAAACAGTCTAGCAGTAGCAGTAACCTCCTAGTCTAGCAGAGGGTACTCCCTGCGCAAACCCTTTGGCCAGTATCCACTTGACCTTAACAGCAGCTGCATCTTGTCAGAAACAAACAGAAGAAGCAGAATCCTCAAGGAAATAAGGGCCAAGCCACTCTGAACAGAAAATAACATCAAAACATGTGTGGCATGCTCCATGGACGCACTTTGGGCTCCAATGTGTGTTGATTATGTGTGCAGCAGTAGGCCTACAATGGTGGGGGAGTTGTTATGTAGGACATCGAACCTCACGGCCAGTATGTGCTGATGGAATACAACAACTTGTACTTCTGGGGATTTGAATCAAACTCTGCACTCTTACTTAAAGGGATAGTCTGGAGTTTTTTGAAGTAGGGTTGTGTGAGGGAATATAAGCCACATTCTCAAAGCTCAGCTGTGGGCTCAGCTTTGCAGAAAGAGTCGGCAAACAAGCTAATGTCATACATCGTTGGACACTGTGCCACTGCACCTGAAGGGTCTGGATGCCTTATATAGGGGACAAACAAAAGTGTGAAAGGTATTAAGGTCTAAGGCTGTTCAGTGCTTTATAAACCAGAGAAACTTGTTCATAGAAGCATGAACAGTTTGTGTGTCTTCTTTAGACATCAATCTTCTGTTTCCTGCTTTAAATTTAAGGTGGATGTTAAAAGGAAACATCTGAGTCCACAATCAGACCAGGAATTCTGACTTGATTTGTAGGTTTTAGTGTCGCTGAGTTGAAGAAAGCAAGGTCAAACAATCTCATTTTTATCCTGTCCCAGTAAGATTTGATGAATCACTGTAAACAAACCTGGTTCCTTCCTGATCATCCTTTTACTGCCACTGTCTGACAACTTTAACCCCACAGAAAAAAAAAAAAACAGTTTCTATGGAGATGACATAATTAGATTAGGTCTTCATACCAAATGTCTTTACCATGCTTAACATTTTTGTTTATATGCTACAAATAATGTGATCATGACATCCCAACAAATAGCACTTCTACAGTATTGCTGCCAGATTCAGTGACAAATAGACATGAGATTATAACACTCCCCATGTGCATGAATCTTCAAACCCCATATCAATTATGAAGCTCTGATATGCCAAATGATGTGACCTCTTCTTCCTCAAACAAGCCCTCTCTACTCCCCTCAGACTCAGATGTCACCTTAGCTTGTTCCTCTTGGCCTAACATGCGTACTGGGTGGGATGTGATCCTGCTGAGGAAGCTGCTTCCTGAGTTTCAGCCAGGTCGCAGAAAGAAGCCAGTCCTGGCTCTGCTGCTCACCGCTGGCCTTCATTACACAAACCAAAAGCACAGCGATACATCTGCTATCACTTAACACTTGTGACAGTAATACACTGCCTGGCCAAAAAAAAAAATCATCACCTGCATTTAACTCAGCAAGTAAGACTTCTATTAGATTTTTACAGCATGGGTGATTATCTTTCAGCTGGAAACAAGCTATTTAATCCCAACTGAAACAATGAGGAGCTTCTAATTTCTTAAACAACCATGTCAAAGACACATCCTGTGGTCGTGGAAAATGTTAGTTAGATGATAGGAAGATGTTAGTCTGCTTAAGAAGGGTCAAATCATTGGCATGCATCAAGCGAGAAAACGTATAAGGAGATTGAAGAAACTACTAAAATTTGGTTAAGAACTGTCCACCACATTATTAAAAACAGGAAGGATAGTAGAGAAGCATCAACTTCGAGGAAGAAATGTGGTCAAAAAGAAATCTTAAATGATCGTGGTCGGCAAATCACTTCAAACTTTACGCAAATCAAATTAAAGGAAAACAACAGTGGGACTCAGGAGTGTTTAATAGGGAAAGCAAGAACATTTCCACACACACAATGTGAAGGGAACTCAAGGGATTGAGACTGAACAGCTGTGTAGCCTTAAGAAAACCACTAATCAGTAAGACTAACCAGAAAAAAGGCTTCAGTTTGCTAGGGAGCATAAAGATTGAGACTGTGGAGGACTGGAAGAAGCTCTTGTGGTCTGATGAGTCCAGATTGACCCTGTTCCAGAGTGATAGGAGCATCAGGGTAAGAAGAGAGACAGGTGAAGTGATGCACCCATCATGCCAAGTGTCTACTGTCCAAGCCTGTGGGGGCAGTGCTGTGATCTGGGGCTGCTGCAGTTGGTCAGGTCCAGATAACAACATTATGACCCAAAGAATGAGCTCAGCTGATTACCTGAATATACTGAAGGACCAGGTTATTCCATCAGTGGATTTTTCTTCCCCAATGGCACGGGTATAAGATGACAATGCCAGGATTCATTGGACTCAAATTGTGAAAGAGTGGTTCAGGGAGCATGAGATATCATTTCACACATTGGCCTCCACAGAGTCCAGACCTTAACCCCACTGAGAATCTTTGGGATACACTGGAGAAGGCTTTGTGCAGTGGTCAGACTCTCATCATCAATACAAGATCTTGGAAAAAATAATGCAAGAACTGGATGGAAATAAATCTTGTGACATTGCAGAAGCTTGTTGAAACAATGCCACAGGGAATGTTTGCTGTAATCAAAGGCAGTCCAACAAAATATTAGAGTGTGTGACCTTTTTTTTTGGTGGCACCTTTCTTTTTTGACCATGCATTGCAGTTTGAATAGTGAACAGTCTTATCACCTCCCTGAAATGTGCTAAAAGAACTCTCTGCTCCATCAGTGAAGCTTATTTACAGACCTCTCTAAAAGTCCTGTTGGTTCACCTGGAACAGAGTCTTGAAGTGCAGAGCAGGTGTATCTTCTACTTTCCACCTGTTGCAGGTTTCATCATTGCTCCCACAGGAGTGGTCAGACTCAGAGCTGGCATGTTTCCATCTTAAAAATGGGAAACGTGCCTTGAACCTTGTAAACCTGGTTTGAAAAGCAATCAGCTGGTTGAATTTGTTTTCTAGACTTGCAAAGACTTGTCCATTTGTGCAGTGTCCCAATTCTCTTGTGCTGCTGTCCAATGGTGCCTTCTTGTGCCCTTAAAGTTGCAGCGTGTAGAAGTTGGCATTTTAGTGACATCTGGCATTCAGATTTTGGAATGAGCCCATCCGTTTTTAAAACATCACGTAACTAAGCGACGAGAGCTGGAGAAAACCAGAAAGGATCGTGAACAGGGTGTCATTTACAAAAGTCACAAGGTGAGGGTTTTTTCATTCATATTTTTAACTATTATTTTGATAGATTAAAGGTCAGTTAAGATGATGATTAAAGGTTTTGTAAACTTTTGTAGACTCATATTCAACAATCACGTTTCGCTCTTTTTGTCCTTAAAACCCACCCGTAGACAACATGGATGATTGCTATGTCAGCCTCCACAGAGGGGAGACCTGTGTTACATAGATATAAAAAGCTTTTACTAACTTAATAAAAAGAAAAGTAAAGTTTTATGATGATGATTGTATGCCTATTTTGATGGACTTTACATACAAAATGAAACATTAACCCTATATTCACTGTTTCTGTGCGGCAAAATGCTGCCACACTACACCTTTAATGCAGCCTTCCTGCACCAGGCAACACTTTGCTTTTGACAATGGCCCAAAATTGCCTGTAGTTCTTCAGCATTGCATGCAGCAGACCAAATGGGGTCTTAAGGGGGTTGCAAACCTTGAGTTATGACAGACTAAAGCCTAAAGCTGTGCTCACAACTAACTTGAAAAAAAACTGTCATGTCTTCGCACGACAAAACGTTAACACATGTATTTGCCTGGCAGTGATGAAAGAAGAGGGCAGGCCACCAGGCCAGAACAATGTGTTTTTCTGCCTTCTTGATTTATAATGAACCATATAGGATTTTTCCACAATTGTTGGTTTCGTTCTGTTCTTAAAAAAATAGAAGCTAAATGTCATATGCTACGGCCACACCGGACGCGAATTGGCGAATTTCAACGCGCGTAAAGCCTGTAACGCGCCGCGCTTAACGCCCGAAGCTGGACGCTGGACATTTTGACAAGCTGTGGGACGACGCGCGTCCGGGCGTATGCGCAGTAGAGAGCCGGAGCCGGTCTGACTCAGTGATGACCCGTGCAGGCAAATCCAGCTGGAAACGAATATTTACAGAACTTACCTTCAAAACCTGTCTCCTCACCAACTTTCACCCAAGCCTGCTCCTTTTGTTCCAGTCTCTGTAGAGGACACACGTCGAGTAGTTTAGCTCCGGATGATAGCAAACAGTGCAGATGAACCTCTCCTCCATCTTTGAGAGGGGGTTTAAGCAGGAGCAGGAGGCCGGGGCGTCACACATCATTAAATCAAACCTGTCTCCTCAGCGACTTTCACCCAAGCCTGCTCCTTTTTGTTCCGGTCTCTGTAGAGTATACACGCCAAATAGTATAGCTCCGAATGATAGCAAACAGTGCCGATAAACCTCTCCTCCATCTTTGAGAGGGGCTTGAGCGGGAGCAAGGGGCTGCGGAGCGTCACACGTCATCAAATCAATGACGTCGGGGGGGAATGTCATCGCTGATTGGCTGCCGCGCCGCGAACTGGCGTCGAAAGTTCAATATTTTCAACTCGGCCGGCGCTTAGCGCAAAAACGCCGACGCCCAAACGCTGCCGGCCAAACGCGGCCCCGACGCGCGCGAATTTGCGTCAAGACGCGTGTTTGCATAGACTTTGTATGTAATCTCGACGCGCGTCCAGGCGAATTCGCGTCCAGTGGGGCCGTAGCATTAGAAAAGTCTGAAACAGAAATTCCTTTGATAATTCATTAGATCCTTTGAATAAGTTTACCACTAGTCTGAGTGATGATGCCGGGCCACTCTTGCTCTCTCCAGGTCTATTCTCCCTCTCGTGGTTGCTGTGGTAGCTTGGTCATATTTTCTCTAATGAAAAACGCTCAAAATCACTACTAGTGATCCAAAAACACACCAGTAGCTAGCTAGCAGTAGTGCAAACTGCTCTTTTGTGGACTTCGTGCACAATGAATCCCATGACAAATGTTTTGGAAAACTTCCTGGATACTCAAAGCTCTCCAGAGAGAGTTTCTCCCTGCTTCCTGTTTGTGGTTCAGTTTCTGAACACTAAAACAACCATGTAGAGGAGCATGCAGAGATGTTTACTTCCTCCTTTGTCATCAGTATCATCTTCTTCACTGTTCACTAATTGATTTGTTGCACCATGGTTTCTGGGAAGTGTTTTGCCAAAGGGGCAAAAAGGCAAAAGTGTACACTGGTGTTGGGATCTGTCGTGAATTTTGTGTCACCCTGTTCAGTGTCAATGAATCTGTATTCATTGCATGATAAACTGAAATTCCCTTTTGGTGTGAACACAGCTGAATGACGGTAAAATAGTAATGCAACAGAGGAGAATTTTCTTTTCAATATAAGTGAAAAGTTATATAACAAGAAATGTATGCAAGTCACAGTTATGCATCAAAGTATGGACTAAACTGAAGATATAGGCCATTGAAAAACATCCATCCATCTTTTGTGTCTGTGTTTCTTTTAAGTTACTTACAGTACTTAGGAAACAGACCAGACAATGTTGAATTCAGTAACACTCAGAGTAGACATGAGCAGATTCACTCATGAAGCACAGACTGAAGAAATGTTCTGAATTCATGAGCATGACAAGAGCAGACACGTCTGTAATTAAAATAATATCTGTTGTAGGAAGGTGTCAGTAAAGTTATTAAAATAATTGGGCTGATCCCACAGCAGCACAAACTGCTGTAGGATCTTAAGTACTAACAGACATGATGTAGTCAGGGACATTAACAATTACTGAACAGTTTCATTCCCTGAGGTAATTTTCTGCCTCAGAGAGACATTATCCACTGTAAGTGTGGATAATAGGACAGGGCCTGATGATGTAACAATTAACTGTTTACAGTTTGGCTGGTAAAAGATCATCATCATACGTCGCTAAAGTAGACTGAACTCTGATGCTAGTTTAACCTTTCCAACTCCGTAGGATCACTGGTGCCCAAAGTTGTACTCCTTGTTTTGTTTTCTCATAAAAGAAAAACAGCTTTTATTATTTATTAATTTTCATGCAAAAGAAGTACATATTCAGAAGAGCGCTTGAATTTCAACACTATCACCTTTTTGCTGAAGTTGAAAATTTTGAACTTCTGCAGCAAATTCGCCTGAAGCCATTGCATGAAAGTCAAACAGCATTGAGAGTGAACTGTGATGTGGGTGACATCACAAAGAGAAGAGGAAGTGAGAATGCTGTAAACTGGCATCAGAGCTCCTCAGAGCTACATGATTATGAGTGTTCAGGGACTGAACCACAGAGAGGAGGAACAGGGAGAAAGTCACCAGGGAGTTATGAGTATCCGGTAAGTGCAGCTCATATTTATTCAACACTTTTTATGGGCTGTAATGTGAATGAAGTCCACCAGCACAACAGTGAGCTGACTGCTGGTGTGTTTTTCTGGCTTACGAGTGGTGATTTAATGTGCTTTTCACCAGAGAAGAGGAGTGGGTCTGGGATCATACCTGGAAAAAAGATGAGTAACGGAAGGCTCTGCAATGGATGGGATCATCCCCCGAGCATGATCGTTAGGGTTGCCAATGTGTAAATTGGTCTTTAAATCTCTCATCCTCTCTGCAATAGCCCCCTTGAACAAACAAAAATAGAAACCTGCTGGCTGCTGTTAATACCCGCCCCCTTTTTGTGGAAGACTGTCTTATTGGAATGCATTTTTTTTAGATCTGTTTTTAGGATGTTGTCCTCCTAAATGTTGAATGAGCCTGTAATCTCTGTCACTTGTGGCAGTCAATAAAGCTTCTATCTATCTATCTATCTATCTATCTATCTATCTATCTATCTATCTATCTATCTATCTATCTATCTATCCTCCCTTCCATTTAAGAAAGAAAAAATTCACAATAGTCACTGAAATAACTTGAAACTGACCAAATTAGTGATAAATAAAAATAGCTGAAAATAAACTAATAAGGATCAGACATTGCTTTTTAATTGTGGTTCAACAGAATTAGTTTTAAAAACAAACTAATGAAAATCCGAACAAAAAATGATGGTACCCCTAGAAAGATTGAGGGTGTTTTCACACCAACCATATTTAGTGTGCACCAAAGACATTTTGGCCCAGGGTTTGGTACGTTAGTATCAATGTGAATGCAACCACCGCACTTTGGTGCGCACCAAATCAGCCTGTCCGAGACCTCCATGAAGGGTTGGTCTTGATCCGCCCCATCTCCCGACATTTGGTGCGGTTTCACTGGTGTGAAACAAAGTGGTCCGAACCGATCTACTTTTGATGCATTACTTCCTGTTAATCCTGCGGTTGAATCTCTTGCTTTCTCACTTTGTTGATTTGTTTATTGTGGTTGATTAAAGGTTTAAGGTACACAGGACTGTGGACAACCTCCCTGAACGTGGCTGCAGGACAAACATGGATGACAAATTGAAGAGGCAGATATTACGAATGGTAACCAAAGAGCCCAGAACAACTTCCAAAGAGATTAGAGAACTCCAAGGTCAAGGTACATCAGTGTCAGATCACACCACCCATCGCTGTTTGAGCCAAACTGGACTTAATCGACAACATCACATTTGAAAACAAATCCAAAAAAAGAGAGACTGGGATTAGCCAAAATGCATATGGACAAGCCACAAAACTTCTGGGAGAATGTCCTTGTGTTCACCTTCCCCAAAATAAAGCACATAAAGAAAAGAGCACTGTACCTAATGTGAAACATGGAGCAGGTTCAGTTATGTTCTGGGGCTGCTTTGCTGCATCTGGCACAGGGTTGAATCTGTGCAGAGCACAATGAAATCTCAAGACTACCAATGCATCGTGGAGCAAAATGTGGTGCCCTGTGTCAAAAAGCTTGGTATCAGTCACAGGTCATGGGTCCTCCAACAGGATAATGACCCAAAACACACACCTAAAAACACCCAAGAATGGCTCAGAACAAAACATTGGACTATTCTGAAGTGGCCTTCTAAGAACCCTGATCTAAATCCTGTGAAACATTTTTGGAAGGAGCTGAAACAGGCAGTCTGGAGAAGACAGCCTTCAAACCTGAAGCAGATAGAGCAATTTGCTCACAGGGATTGGGCCAAAATACCTGTGGACAGGTGAAGAAGTGTCATTGAGAGCTACAGAAATCACATCAAAAGGTTGTGCAACAAAATAGTAAGCTATGGGTACCATCATTTTTGTCCAGGCCAGCTTCATAATTTGTTTAAATAAATAATTCCACTGAAATCAGTGATTTTGAAACGGAATAATTTTCAGTTAAAAAAAAAAAATTACTTTTGTCAGTTTCAAGTTATTTCCAAGACCATTTTGGTTTTTTTCTGCAGCAAAAGTGTACAAACAATTTTGTCCACATGAGTAACCGTAATAAAAACTTAAATTTCATATGTTTTATTTTACATATGTGCAGTGTGTTCTCAATGTTGTATTTGAAATATGTGAATCGGTTCTTATGGGGGAGACTTTCTTGCAGACTTTCTGGGCCTTGGGGCTGTATTTCATATGAATTTTGAACACTTTAGTTTTTCCTTTTTGTCGAATTCATCTTTGAGTATAGTTCGTAAAATATTAGATTGAAACATTTTGTGCTCTGAATCATGAAAGATTGATCGATATTATTGAAGAGGTTATCTTTGGTGTTATTTCCATCAATTTACAACAGTCTTGATCAAAGTAACCTCAGATTCACCAAATCACTGAATCATTTATCGCTGCATTGTTTAATTCACATGAGCTTTTATCCCCTCTGTTTTAATAATTAAATTTGTTGTCACTTTCACCCTCCATTTCCTGCCTACAGGCTGCTGTCAGAGGTGATTAATAGCACCTGAGACACTTCTTTTTATTTTTACGGAAAAGGATTTAACAGAGTGATATGTTTCATTATTTAGACAGCAGGATGAGATTTTTTTTGTCAGTATGATTTGGCACATGTACTGGACAAAATCAGCAAAGAGAAAAGATTAACGGCTTCGTCCACGGGGGCTGAAAATTTGTCATTAAATGGGGGTCCCACTGGAGAGCCTCTGTGTGTTTTTCCACAGTGGTGTGAGCTGAGCTGAGCTGATGCTGCTCTGCATTCTTCAGTGGGCTGTGGGGGGGTTGCTGGTGAGTGGGGTCACTTCAGATTTCTTCGGGTTTTGTTTAATCCTAAAAAGTCTGACTGTAACAACAGCTGGTTAGAGATGATAAGGCACATACAGTATATAATATAAAGTACATAAAGTATTCAGACCTCCTTATATTTTTCACATTTTGTTATATTGCAGCCAATACCTAAATCCAATTAATTTCATTTTTTCTATATTCATGTACACAAAGCACCCCATATTGACAAAAAACAACAGAATTGTAGATTTTTAAAAAAATATTTATTAAAAAAGAAAAACTGACAAATCCCATAAGTCATAAGTATTCATACTCTTTACTCAGTACTGAGTAGGAGCCTTTTGAGCTAATACAGCCATGAGTCTTCTTGGGAGCGATGCAACAAGTTTCTCACACCTGGATTTGGGGACCTATGCCATTCCTCCTTGCAGATCCTTGCCAGTTCTGTCAGGTTGGATGGTGAACGTTGGTGGACAGCCATTTTCAGGTCTCTTTAGAGATGCTCAGTTGGGTTTTAAGTCAGGGCTCTGGCTGGGCCACTCGAGGACAGTCACAGAGTTGTTCTGAAGTCACTCCTTCGTTATTATAGCTGTGTGCTTAGGGTCATTGTCTTGTTGGAAGGTAAACCCTCGGCTCAGTCTGAGATCCTGAGCACTCTTGAAAAGGTTTTCGTCCAGGATATTCATTCAAACATTTTATTGCAGGATAAACCCCTTGAGAGGAAGCCTCTTGTTTTCAAGGGGGTCCTAGATAAACAGAGACAAAACACAGTCAACAATCTCCAACAACAACAACAACAACATCACGGAGAAAAAAAAAAAAAACAGACATCAGCACAACCCAAGAGAGAAAAAAAAAAAGTTAAATAAATACAATAAAATGAGTACAACAAGAGCACATGACTATGACCACGAATGGCCATGGCAGTAGTAAAATGAAATAAAGTAAGATAATATCACGTCAGTCACTCATCTCATGGATTATTACAACAGTAACCTTCAGCTCTACTTGACTTTCATGCACCACAAAAAAACAGATCAGTCACCTTCAACCGCTCCGCCCCCTGGTTCACTGAGGAGCTGAGAGACCTAAAAAGGACTGGCCGTGTCCTGGAGCGGGCCTATATCACTTCTGGGCTGACGGTGCATAAGTTGGCCTACCGGGAACATCAGCGGAGATATGCCAAGGAACTCTCCAAGGCCAGGTCAGCACACTACTCCAACATCATTAACAATAACCCAGGTAACTCCAAACAACTCTTCACCACCATCAAACACCTGCTCAAACCTCAGACTTCACCACACCACAACCAAACAGTCACACAGTGCAATAATTTCATGGACTTTTTTACTTCCAAAATACACAACATCCGCGCATCTCTCACCCCCGCTAACAGTTCCATCCCAGCACATGACACTACACCCACCACACAACTATCTCACTTCTACCCCACAGTGCAGCAGGAGGTCGAGAAGGTCATCAGTAAGTCCAAACCATCCACATGCTCCCTCGACCCCCTCCCCTCCCCTCTGCTTAAAGCTCATTGCCCCTCCATCAGTCATCTCATCACAACCATCATAAATCTCTCCCTTCAAACCGGCCATGCTCCAACCAGCCTCAAAACAGCTATAATCAAGCCCCTCCTCAAAAAGCCCACTCTCGATCCCGAACCTCTGTCAAATTACAGACCCATCTCCAACCTACCCTTCATCTCCAAAACTCTAGAAAGAGTTGTCTCCATTCAACTTCACAACCATCTTAAACTCAATAACCTGTATGAAAAATTCCAATCTGGTTTCCGCCCCTCCCACAGCACAGAGACAGCTCTCATCAGAGTCACAAATGACCTACTGATGACCTCTGACTCCGGCTCCACCTCCCTCCTCATCCTTCTCGACCTCTCTGCTGCATTTGATACTGTTGATCACCACATCCTCCTTCACCGCCTCCAACACGACATTGGTATCACTGGCACTGCCCTCAAATGGTTCAATTCATACCTCACGGGAAGGACCGAGTTCGTAGCCCTGGGGGACGCTAAATCCCGCCCCCACACTGTCACCTGTGGGGTCCCCCAGGGCTCTGTCCTCGGTCCAACCCTTTTCACCATATACATGCTCCTCCTCGGTCGTGTCGTCAGCAGGCATGGGATACAATTCCACTGCTATGCTGACGACACTCAGCTCTACATAAAGGTCACCCCCATCCTCTGTCACTCAGCTGGACTCCTGCCTGGAGGGGATAAAGGCTTGGATGAGCGAAAATTTCCTACAGTTAAACAGTTCTAAAACAGAGGCCATCCAAATTGGCACTCCTCACCAGCTTCATTCATCAGTCATTTCCTCTGTCTCCTTTCTCGGCCACAACTTTCCCCTCTTTCCCTCAGTCACTAATTTGGGTGTCAGGTTCGACCCCCATCTTAGTTTTGAACACCATATAACCCACATCTGCAAAACTTCCTTCTTTCACCTCCGTAATATTGCCAAACTCCGACCATCTCTCTCCCGTCCCGCGGCAGAGAGGCTCATCCATGCCTTTGTCACCTCCAGGCTGGATTACTGTAAGGCACTCCTCATCGGGATCCCGGGCAAGAGCCTCCAAAGGCTTCAGTATGTTCAGAACAGCGCTGCCCATGACCACATCACCCCCATCCTTCGCACTCTGCACTGGCTACCCGTTCACCTCCGCATTGAATTCAAAATCCTCCTTCACACCCATCACTGTCTGCACGGTGCTGCCCCCACCTACCTCACTGAACTCCTCCACCCACACACTTCAGCCAGAACCTGGTCAGGCCAACTGCACCGTCTGCGCCCGCCCAGGACTCGGCTCAGGACCATGGGCGACAGGGCCTTTGAGGCTGCTGCCCCCGTCTGTGGAACGCCCTCCCCGACCACCTCAGGGCTCCACAGACGATGGACTCTTTTAAAAAAGGACTAAAAACCTTTTTGTTTCGTATTGCTTTTCCTGATTAATTTTTTGTTGTTTATTATTGCTGATTGTTTTTACTGTTTTTATTGTTTTTATCATTGTTTTTATTGTTTTTTTTTTCCTACTGTGCACTTTGAGATTTACCCACAAATGTAAAGTGCGTTATAAATAAAATCCATTATTATTATTATTATAATATAAACCTAGCAAAACAGTGAAATATATATTATAATAATAACAATTAAAATGATAGTGTATTATAGATGCTATTGGTGAAGTATCATCGGAAACAGGTGCACTTTAACTCAACATAAGAAGACAGGGCACATTTAAACCTATGAAAAGAAGTTAATGATCGAATGTTCAAGGGGAGATTATTCCAGTCTGACGCCGCTTTAAACATGAATGCTCTTCTACCAATTGATTTATTCACAGTAGGAATAGAGAAGAAGTATTGAGATGAGTGCCTTAATTGATATGTTGAGGAATATGGAATCAGAAACTGTTGTAAATAAGCAGGATAACTACAATGTATACATCTAAAAATAAACTGTAACCAGTGAATATGTGTTCTTATATTGAGTGTGGGCCAATTAAGTGAGTTATACATGACACAGTGATGGGTGTTAAATGAACAACCTAGAACAAATCTAGAAAGACGGTTGTAGACAGTGTTAAGGGGCAGAAGGTATGTTTTGGAAGTGTTAAAATTTACTATGTCAGCATGATCAAAAAATGGTAAAATAAGTTGTAAGGCAAGTTTTTTTCTAACATTGAATGTGAAACAGTTCTTGGATCTGAACAAAACACCGATACCAAAACTGATTTTGCGATGAATATAATCAATGTGGGATTTGAAAGTGAGTTCTGGGTCAAGCCATAATCCTAGGTATTTGAATTGCTCAACTCTATGCAAATTTTTACCGTCGTTACATGATTTTATTAAGTTATTAGATTTAGTTTTTAGGTTGTGTTTAGTGCCAAAAACCATGGTATAAGATTTGATTTTATTGAGAAGCAGTCTATTGGAGGAAAGCCAGTTTTGTATGATATTGAAGTCAGATTGTAGAGCATTTTGTAATTGTAAACTATTGGATTTTGAGGCATGGATCACAGTATCATCAGCAAATAGTTGAACTAATGTATTAGAGCAAATTAGGGGAAGATCATTAATAAAAATTGAAAAGAGAAGAGGGCCAAGTGTTGAACCTTGGGGAACACCTCTTTGTTGAACGAGAAAGTCAGACTTACACTCTTGAATAACAACACATTGTTTTCTGTTGTGCAAATAGGAATTAAACCAGAGAAGTGCATTTTGTGAGAAACCAATTGCATAAAGCTTGTCAAGTAGTTGTGGTCAACCAAATCAAAAGCCTTCTTCAAATCAATAAAAATAGCATCTGTGAGATTACCAGAGTCACATGCTGAGAAAATATCATTAGTAAGTTTGACAAGAGCAGTGGTTGTTGAGTGATTTGGTCTAAATCCGGACTGAGAAGGTGATAGAATTCCATAAATTTTAAGATAATCAGATATTTGATTGAAAATTCTTTTTTCAAAAACTTTTGCAACTGTACATATTATTGATATTGGTCTATAATTATTTGGATCAAGAGTATCACCACCCTTGTGTATTGGTGTAATTCGTGAATATTTCCACATTGCTGGTATATCACAGGTTTCAAAAGACAAGTTGAATAAATCAGCAAGAGGAAACATAAGGATATGGGAGGCTATTTTAATATATCTTGATTCGATTATCAGGGCCAGCACCACGACACAGACTAAGTTCTTTCATGGCATTCTGAACTTCTAGGGGTGTAATTTTAGTAAATGAAAAAGTGCTATGACAGGAGGACATATTATTAGAACTATGATTGTAGTAAAAGTTTGATATTAAATCAGAGCAGACTGAAGAGAAATGCTGACTGAACACTTGTGCAATCAAAAAGGGATCATGAATTAAAGCATTGCCATTATTTATTTTAGTAATAGGAGTTTTATCAGAACTATTTATTATGGATTTTATATTGTTACAGAATTGTTTAGGATTTTTAAACTTGTTGGAAAGGCATTCCTTATAATAGTTAGACTTAGCATTGCGGGTCTTTGTTTTGGAAATATTTCTTAATTGCCTATATGTTTCCCAGTCTGCATTCTCTCTAGTCTGCCGAAACTTAGCCCAAGCTTTGTCCCTCTGTCTAAAAAGGCTTATTAGATCAGCATTTATCCATGGAAGATGACTACCCTTGACTTTAGTGATTTTCCATGGTGCATGATTGTCTATTACTTGGGTAAACTCTGAGTAAAGAAAGTCCCAGGCATCCTAAACAGTTGGTATTAACTGAAACCTGTGCCAGTTCATAGAAATCAGATAATTTATAAACAAGTCTATGTTCATTTTCTTATGTTGTCTAATTTTAATTAATTTTGGTGGTAATTTAGGGATTTTAATTTTCCATATGCAGTATATAACTGAATGATCACTGAGACAATCTGACAAAATGCCAGCTTCAACAAATCTTTCAGGGTGAGTGACAAGTATCCAGTCAAGTAGGGACTGGGACTTAGAAGTAATACGAGTTGGTTCCTTTATGAGTTGTGTTAAGTTCATTTTTTCAAAGTTATTTTTATCTTTAGCTGAAGACTTGTCCAACCAATTTTTGTTGAAGTCACCTAAGATAATCATTTCATTCTTAGAAGAAATAGAATCAATGGTAGACATTAAACACTTAGAAGACTTTATTGGGGCAGAGGGTGGTCAATACACATTACCAACTGTGATATATTTATTCTGATGAAGTATAATTTTAACAAAAAGACATTCAAAATAAGTTGGTTTAATCGAGGGTGTAATTAGCTCAGTAACTAGATTAGAGGAGACATAAGTAGCGACACCGCCTCCCCTGGAGCCTCTATCAGCTCTACATAATTCTGAAGTTAATTTCATTGTCAGATATATTACAATTAAGCCGTGTTTCAGATAATGTGATTACTGGGATTATGCTGAAAAACCCAAGCACGAAGTAAATCAATTTTTGGGAGAAGACTTCAGACACAAAAACAGTAAACAAACAAAAACACAAATAACATAATTAATGGCCCAGCAGCCCCAGTCATCACAGGCCAAGGCATCTCCGTGAGAGGGCAAAATTTGTTTCAATACAATAGAAACCAGTAATAGTCCGCCAACAGGATTGTCTGCATCAGAAAAAAAAGGAAGGGGTGACTATAGCTCCGCTTCTGTTACTGTCAGTGGTACTGAAAGCGACTGGCATTATGACAGTATGATCTTACAACACCAGACGACAACCGGATGTAAACAACAGCCTCGGTCCACGGCGACGAAAACAGGAAGAAACAAAAAGCCAGCCAGTATAATCCATGGAGAAAGGTGAATAAAGTCAAACATTGTGGTAAACAAAGTGGTAAACAAAATGCCACGCTGTTGACGAAGTCCCAAAGGAAGTTCGGATCATAAAGTAATATAATAATGGAAACTGTAACGGCATTGATGGATCGCTGCGATCTTTTTCTTCTATGGGAGAGCTCACATTATAGCCATGGGAAAGCTTGAAGGAGTCAGCTTCAGCTGCTCTATGGCAGGTAAACATCTGTGGCATCTGTGACACTCAAAGTGCACGGATACCGGAGAGAGTATTTTAGATTTTACTCACGGAGTCTCCGCTTCACTGGATCAAAGGAGCGGCGTTTCTTCACCAGGTCAGCACTGAAGTCGGGATATATGTATATGGGATTACCTTGAAACACCAGTTGTTTCTTCTCTCTGGCAAGATGGAGGATTTTCACCTTATCCTGGAAATTGAGGAGTTTAATCAGGATAGGTCTTGGATTTGCTCTGTCCGTGTGGCGGAATGTCGGCGTCCTGTGAGCCTGTTCAATGGCTGGAGGCGTCGGAAAGTTTTCCGGCCCGAATAGTTGTGTAATCAACTTGGATATAAAGCCCAGGATGTCTCGTCCCTCCGCAGATTCAGGGATCCTAACAAAGCAAAGATTAGAGGCTCTGCTTCGATTCTCAAGGTCCTGGATCTTGTCCAACAGGTAGGCATTGTCCTTAGTTAGCTCTTTGGTCAGTGTGCGGAGGTTATTAATATCATCCTCATTTGCACTGACTCGGTGCTCAAGTGAAGAGACATGTTCTCCAAGGGTGTCCAGAGACACCTGAATGCTACACAGTTTTGTTTGGATAGGATCTACTTTTGAATCAAGATGAGCCAGCATTTCAGTCTTGATCTGTTGTATGCCTTCCCACTAAGTTTGTAGGGAAATCAGGCTTTGTTGATCAGCTGCCATTGTTTGCAATTTGGTGTTGTCCAAAACAAAAATAGGCAGAGGAAAAAACAGACTTTAAACACTGCAATATGTCAGGTGTGAAGCAGGAAAAAAAAAACCAACATGCAGGATAGTTTGTCGAGCTATATTTTAAGAAAGCAGACGCCTGTATTGCGCTCCCACCTCACGCTGCAGCCATCTTGGATGATGATGATTGGATGATATCTCTGTATTGAGCCACATTCATCTTTCCTTTAATTGTAACCAGTGGTCCTGTCCCTGCAGCTGAAAAACAGCCCCACAGCATGATGCTGCTCCACCATGCTTCACTGTGGGGTTTTATTGGGGGTCTGAATACTTTCCGTACCCACTGTATTTCTGTATGAGCCTTTGACTGGATGAGGTCTCTTCAGTTCTCTGAAGCATTCATCCTATTTTAAAACACCAAACATGCAAGATGTTTCCTGGAGTTGTGAAAAGAAAAACTGGTGATATATAAAGGTCATAATGTGGCAGGCGGTGAAGCCACAGTTATCTTGAAAAGTAATATGACTACTGATTACTCTTTCAAAAAGTAACTTACTTTACTAATTGCTTGATCTTAAAACAACGGGCGGCACGGTGGCGCAGCTGGTAGAGCGCGTGCCTCACAGCAAGAAGATTCCCGGTTCAATTCCGGGTCGGGAGGGCCTTTCTGTGTGAAGTTTGCATGTTCTTCCCGTGCATGCGTGGGTTCTCTCCGGGTACTCCGGCTTCCTCCCACAGACCAAAAACATGCTCATTAGGTCAATTAGTCACTCCAAATTGCCCGTAGGTATGAGTGTGAGTGTGAATGGTTGTCTGTCTCTCTATGTGGCCCTGCGATCGACTGGCAACCGATTCAGGGTGTACCCCGCCTCTCGCCCGATGATAGCTGGGATAAGCTCCAGCCCCCCGCAACCCCGAAAGGGATAGCCGGGTATAGAAAATGAATGAATGATCTTAAAACAATAAAGTTAGATGAACCTAACTTTAATGGAAGTGTATTTTAGCACCAGCATCAACAATGTTTCCCCTGATATTTTAAGTTGAACTTAAAACTATTTCCTGAATAAAACACATGTTTTTATAAAATAAAATAAAATAAAATAAATTTATTAGTGCAACCAATAGAGTTCATACTCTTGTGGTCATTAATGTTGTCAGTAAATTTGAGAAGATTTGGATGAAAACTTTTCAAGATAAATTATTTCTGATTGAAAAGTTTGGCCTGATGGTGGGGCTAGAAGACAGGTCAAGGTTTCATTATCAAAGGGTTATTTATGTATTCAACAAATAAACAAAGTTCCTGACAAAAAACTTGGTCAACAATTTTCTGTAAATCATTTTCTGGAGGCAAATATCCCTGGGGTCAGATTGACCCGAAGGGTAAAATGTGTTAGTAATATTTGAGGATAATAGGAGGGTTAAAAGACATGAGAGTTTTAAACATTTAAGCTACAGTGGTGGACAAAGTTCTCTGAACTCCTGGTTAAATATTACTCCAATACAAGAGAAAGTTAAGTCAAATTTTTACTTAAAGCTGTGGTCTACGATTTGAAACCGCAGCTTGCCCCCCCTTCCTCACCTCTCCTTCCTTGTTCCAAGATCCGCCCCCAGCTCGTGGCGCCATATAAGCCCCCTCGGACTGAGCTACGAGCGACTAGCACAATATATCAGCAGCAAACTCAATCAAAAACAGCTCAGCTCAACTGAAAGTATCAAACACGACAGACATCCCCCTTGTAACACACAGCGGTAGCCATTTCAATTGGACCGGCGGCAATGCGGGTCTGGCGCTGCAAGAGCGGAGCCAATTGTGGGGGAGGATTTATCTTTCTCGGCCTGTCCTCCCAGCTCATCTTACAATGCTAACGATTAGCGGCTAACAGGCTAACCCGCTCCGCTACAAGTCATGAGCCAGGCCAGGCACAGACTAACCAGAGTTATTCAGCAGACATCTCCCACTGTAGTAAACAAAGCCATTACCTGATCAACCAGGGGCGAAACGGCCGATGCTGAAGGTCTGACGGCCGGCTGAGGCCATTCGTTAGCCGTTAGCCCGCTAACAGGCCTCGACCCGCGGGCAGAGCTCCGTTGGGCCCCGCGGGAGAGGGAAGCGGCTTCCCGGTTTCGGCACTAGGCTTCTCCGGCTCCGTGATAGTTCAGTAGCTATCGCTGCTAGCTGCTCACCGGAGGTAGAGGGGAGGAGGCGGGACCATGACGCACTACGCATGACGCTGCGTAGTGAGGGAGACAGGGGATTGGATGGACTCACGGACCAACTCACGGACCAATTGAACCTTACAGGCTTCTAGGCTTGATTGGTCAGCTAGTATGCAGCTTTTCGGCGGGTATACGGAATGGATTTTTTTCGTTCTTTTTGGTCTTTATACTGTGTAGATAGGACCATAGGACCATAACAGCCTTATAAACGGTGTTATTAAAATGTACAAAGCTTCCAAATCGTAGACCATAGCTTTAAGTTAAAGCACTTGTTTACCTGCTTTGAAAGTACATAAGCATAAAAGTATATTTTTGTTTACCGTCAACACAGTATTGTATTGTTGCTACAATGAAACTAATGACTGAAACAATCTACAGAATGCATTAATCTAATCTGATTAGAGAATTCATAGAATGACACGCTTGTAAAATTTGCTACGAATCAGACTTTACTGTCACTTGCACATGTCACAAGTACAGAGCAAAAAAAAATTTTGTGACAGTTCAACCCCTCCAAGAACATACAAAAGGCAGTTGCACATACAGGAAGCCTACAGAAATGCAGATAGATATATGATTGAATCGATGAAAGGACAACCACTGCTGTTTTTATTTGTTTATTTAACTGCCCCCTTCAGATAAGGCCATGGCCAGGCCTCTGGTGTGGACTCACTGCATGTATCTGCTGTGGCGTTAGTTACTGCCAAGATGAACTGTTATCTGAGCAACGTTAGCTCAACGCTAAGCTGCCTGATCTGAGAAGCGCATGTGCGAGGTACAGCATCAACACTTAAACAGATCACACACTGATCGCATTTTAGATGAGAAAGAAATTTCATCGGCTGACCTAAGAACTATACATAAAAAGTCCCTTTATAGAAAAGCATTAGAGATAAAAGTACAACATTTGTCTTTCAAATGTAGTGGAGTAAAATTCACAAGTTTCCAAACATAAATAATACTCAAGTAAAGTACAGATACTCCAAAAATGTACCTAAGTATAGTAGGAACTCAAATAGTCTACTTTGTTACTGTCCACCCCTGGTAAGCTCTAATGCCTGCTTTTGTTACCGTAGCCTAATCTTATGTTCTAATTGCATGTTGTGAGTGAAACAGTGGAGTGCAGCGAGTAAACTAGTTTATGTTCCTCATCAGGGGTGGACAGTAATGAAGTAGATTTACTTGAGTACTGTACTTACGTACGTTTTTTGAGTATCTGTACTTTCCTTGAGGTTTTTCTTTTGGAACTTATGACTTTTACTTCACTACATTTAAAAGACAAATATTCTACTTTTAACTCCTCTACATTTCTATCAATAGCCTCGTTACTCATCACTTTTAGGTACAGGTCTGAAGTCAGCGGAAGAAATTTATTTTCTCTTCCAAAATGTGATTTGTTCAAGTGGTGTTATCTATACTTCCTGTTCCACACTCCAGTCCAGCTGGTGGCGGTAATGCACTTTTGAGTTGGTTTGCCAACCGCCATTAAACAACAAAGAAGAAGAAGAAGATGTGCTACTGCAATCGGGCAGGTAAAGGTTGAGCTAACGTTAGTGGTTACGGTTCGTCTTGGCAGTAATGATGGCTACTATGGCAGATAAAAATGACAATTCCACACCAGAGCACCCATGGTCATATCTGAAGGGTGGGGAGAGACAATGGCAATGGTTGTCCTTTTGTTGATTCATTAGTGTTTCAGTATGCATTTCCATGAGCTTTGTAGCATATTTTCAAACCCTTTATTCTACATGATCTATAAGCAGGTCAGTGCATTCTGTAGATTGTTTCAGTCATTACGTTCTGTAAGGTCAACGGGAAACTGTACTTTTAATACTTGAGTATTTGCAAAAGCAGGTATTCCAGTACTTTAACTTAAGTGTGACTGAGCAGCTTTCACCTGTATTGGAGTAGTATTTGTACATGAGTATCTATACTTTGACTTGAGTACTGGCATTGAGTACTTTGTCCACCACTGTTCCTCATTAACAGAAGCTTCTCAAACCTCTGGTCAGAAAGTCTATTTCTTCTTGGTGTGAGTACCAAGCCTCCCTGACTGAAAAGCTTTGGAGTGTTATACTTGAAGAAAATGTTCTTAATGTTTGAAAACTGATGCGAAATCTGAAGGTCATAGGCTGACCTCAGGTAGTTCATGACTTCTTTTTGTGCAGAGTAGGACCCGTCCTCTGGCTCTGCCTCAAAGTGAATAAGTCCGTCTCACCTTGGCTGGCAGTGGGCACACTGGCAAGACTCTGTGCTGCACTCTGCTGTCAGAAGCTCTTTTACTCACTCCCTCCTACTTCCATCTCTCAGCCATCAGAGTTTGAATTTTGAGCAGCTGCAAGTCAGGGCGTCTTTGTAGTCCAGCACACCAGCAAAATGTGTCTGGATAATCTGAATAAAAGGATGTGTTTATGCCTACAAGGCCAACTTTTGTTATGTCATTGAATTACTTCCAAACTATTCCTAATGTGGGATCAATATTTATTTTTTAGGTTACTTACTGACATATGTATTTGTTCTAATCTTCTTTTGCAATGATAATGAATATTCTGTCCATGATCATGAACAGTGCGATGCAAGAAATTTTAACAAGATTTAAGATGTAACATTCCTGTGCTATGGCATCTGGAAGGCCTGCAGTCATCCTGGAGAGCGCATGTTTCACAGTCGGGGTTTTCTGCACCATAATCAACAGTGTCATGGAGGGGAGACGTGTACCAGAGCGTGTCAGCGTTTTTTTTTTGGAGCGATACCTTCAAGATGTCCTCCAGATCCAGACAAAAGGGGTTACAATGCAGTGGAGGAATATATTGAACATTTTTATAATAAGCAATGAAAGAGGGCACAAGAACTATCGAGGTGAATTCCTACCAATCAATGGCAAAAACGAAGAAAGCCCATGACCTTTGCCTGAAATGCATCTAGTACAGCCTTGTGGACCAGTCACACTCTTGCACTGTCGGGTAAGTTCTCTTAGGTTTGATAGTATTGTTAAAATATGTTTATCTGTGTCCACATCCTCATTCCGATTTGGCACTTTTACAGCCAGTACGGGGTTGGGATACTTTGGAGTAGGCTGGATTTTGTGAAAGGTCAGTTCATAATAATTTTACCTGAGCATGTAAATGACTGCTGTCAGTAGCTTTATATGGTAGTACAAAGCTACTGACCAAATATCGATCGACACAATCCACTTCCAGCTCTGCATGGAAACACACAAACAATCCAACTTGCGTCAGCTACAATATATATAGCCTATATATATATTGTAGCTGACGCAGCTGCAAAACAGTTCTTATCATTCACTTAAAAGAGGCATCACTAATTTGGTCTAAAGAGCTGTGCATTTTGCTTGATCCTTGACCTCTGCTGTGGCAAGATGTTGATTATGTGTGAAGCACACCTGTGGTGCATTCATCCTCAGCCGTGAAGATTTTTGATGGATCTAAAAAGTGACATCATCATCATCTGTGGGGATGGACTCTTCCTCCTCCGTCTCCGTCTTGTCTTTTTGACAGGCTTCTAAAAATGCTTTTACAAAGTTGGAACTATTATCTGTCACTGTTGCAACTACTTTCTTGGGTATTCCATTTGAAGCGTGAATGTTCTGGATTTCTGCACCAGTAACATTATACGTGTGCCTACTGTGAATACTCCTACATGCTCCAGCACAGCCATGTTGTGCTCTAGTGTGGATCTACTCCAGTGGACTGTTACTCCCAAAGACCCTCTGCTGTAATTAGTCCAAATATCTGCTGTAGTTGACACAGAGCCAACCTCTTTCAGCACAGCCTTCAGACTTCTCTCATCTCTGCATACTCCTTCTCTAGGTAAGAAGACAAAGATGTTCCTTGAGGAAGCTTCACATTAATAATAGTAAGGATCTTGTTTTTTATGGAATGAAATGAGGGCAGGTTAACCATGTTTAAGGGCAGCATTTCTCGACCAACTTCTTCAACTGTCACCCACTTACTGGTTTTGCGCTGAAGTCCAGTTTCTGTTGTTTGGGTGGTGTTGGACCTCCTGCATTCGTCTCAGCTCTCTGCTTCGCACCACTTCTAGGGACTTTCTCTGTGAGTTTGACTTTGCCGTGCTGTGACTCCAAATGTTTCTTCAGATCTGACGTAGTATCTTTGGAGCCAGATAACACTTTGGCCAGCACAGGCTGTACAACCAACATTAATATTGTCATCTTCAGCTAACACAAACTCAAAATAGTGACTGTATTTCCAGCTAGAAAATCTCTCTCCGTTGATTGTTGTTTGTCTCAAGGGCTGCTTTGCAGGCATTATTATTATTTGAAATGTCCTCATGCTGAAAACGTGACTTGTTGCATACAGGATGTCCCTTCTTGAGACACAGGAAGAAAGCAAATTCAAAATGAAAAACAAAAGTAATTGACTTTAGCAAGTAATTTTGATCTGATTACTGTTTTAGAAAAAGTCATGCATTTGATTAATCGTTACAGAAAAAAATGGTCACATTAGAACAACGCGAGGCCTATCCCAGCTGACACTGAGCATGAGGCAGGTACACCCTGGACTGGTAGCCAGCCATTCAAGCCTCATTTCCACTTTGTGGTCAGATTTGGTTCAGTGCGGTTTGGATTGGTAATCCCTGGTCTCGTTTGTGTTCCCACAGCTTGGTGTACTTCACTTCATACAGATAGACACAATGGGACTAACAATTTAATAGCAAGCCCATGGATACCAAAATCCTAAGTCTGTCCTCATCACATTTGTCTTTGCTGAATATAGATTTATTAAAGGTTGGCCCTGGAGATGCAGCATCTGGTTTCAAGAGGACCCTCATGTCTATATGATTGTAAATGTATTTATTTTGGAAGTATAATAAATACAACAATGGATAATGAGATCATTCTTAAATTAACATTAACATCTATAATCATCTTAAACTGGAGAAGATTGATTTTGATTAATGTAGCAGCATCTAAGTAAACTGCAAATGAATTGGGTTTAACAGGTCTAAAAATGTGAATTTATATTAAAGGTGCTATGAGGAGAATCTAGTTCCGGCGACATAAAGACTCTGCTACCCATGAGCATGTGTGGAAACTGTCATAATGCTGCGTTCCAGTAACCCCGGAAAATTGGGAGTGACATCATCTCCGACTTATCAGCGTTCCAGTTGAAGTCAGAAAAAAACATGCCAATCTAACAGGCTATTGTTAGCTGTTGTTAGCACGCCCTGTGTTGTTGTTCACAAATATCACATGAAGAATGTGATTATCACTATGGCAGCATTTTTGTAAATATAAGTCTAACAATACTATGTATACAGCTGATCTAGAGTGACACACCCCAGTCAGAAGTGCAAATAAATTGATTATTACAGGAGCTAAATAACTGTTCACACTGAGGGCATCCATTGTTCCAGTTGCAGTTTCCTACTCGGAACTTTGAAATTCCTATTTCTGACTACAACTGGAACACACCAAAGACGTGACCCAAACAAAAGCGTGTGTTTGTTGTGATGCTAATGAATGCATCTCGGACCTTCCTCAGAACTATGCATTGCTTTACAACTTCTTTTTTCAACAACTTACAGGATGCTAAGTGACAAGGTAATTTTTCTCTTTCTAGCAGTGGCGATTGCTCTAAGACTGCAAGGGAAGCTCAGCTTCCCCTAAAATGTCCCCCAAAAAAGTGGTGATATGTTCTGCTGTGTGTACATTTCATTGACTAAATATGCACTTGAATACCTTCATCTTTTGTTCAGAATCAGCTACTTATCACAGGTAACTGGCGCGACTTCCTTCTCATTCATCCCCGCAGCGTCTCAGCGATTTAACACAGTCGGACGCTGAGCGTCTGCTGGCATCAACAGGGAACAGTAGAGTGGGTTGTTCCACTGTGGAAACTGGACGGTCATTGGATAAACGCTGGGCTTTGTCCCGCCCATCGGACGCTCAGCGTCTCTGGGGGTCTATGAGGCAGTGGGCTGGCCTGGACGCTCAGCTTCTGCATGGTGATTGGATGATCTGTCTGAGGCCGAATTCTTTTTTGATTGACAGTGAAATGAGCCAATCAGCGATGTTGAAGGTTCACCCTTCACCGGGGCATTTTCGGAGTTTTACATTCAGTTGTTCTGGACTGATCCAGAGACTTTGTCGAGCACTTGCGACTTTATCTTTCTTAAAGACCACTAGCGCTGTGTTTGAAGATTCTCTCCTGTCAGTTTTTTTTCACAAACGAGCAGCTGGTGCTGGAGAGCTTCTCTCCCTCTCACTCACACCCACAGCCTGTCAATCAGTAGTCTCATGTAGCTGCTCCAGCTGCTAGCATGATGCACATCATGGCAGATAGTTTGAATGTTGTCGACCGGATTTTGGCGAGGCCATTTGATAATCTTCCTTACGAAGAGAAAATTAGAGTTAAAGAGCAGGGAAGGTCAACTCCTAAGATTGATTTAGTTCTAAAGATGGGGAAAAGTACCAGGTCTTTTCAGCATTCCTGGTATAACAAGGTGAGATGGCTCACTGGAAGTGCTGTCACAAATAAAATGTGTTGTCTGGTCAAAAGTGGGTTTTGGGGAATAAAATCCCTGGAAAAGACACCTAGTTGGTACAACAGGGTCACAGATCATTTACACAAATAAATAAATTTTTGATGTAGGTCAGAAAAAAAATGAGCTTCCCTTCCCTGACCGACCAGCAGCCGCCACTGCTTTCTAGTTACGTAGCGGTAGTTTTTGATGTGTGACAACAAGCAATTTTTGGAAAACTTATTATCGTAGTTTTGTAGCTGGCTATATATCGCTACTTACAGCCCGGTGCTCTAAGACGTGTCTGAATAATATAAATTTGCTCTAGTTTTAATTGTCTTGTTCCCAAAGTTGAGTATCCAGGCCAGTCTAGCCCTGTTCGACCCGACCATGAATCTAAGGAATAGCATTTCGATAACCTTTTTTGATGCTATAAAACTCATCTTAAAGTGTGTATTTCAGCAGGTCATCCATGATTGTTTGTCAAGGTTACACTAATATATGTGTGCATGTGTGCTGTTTGCAGGAACTACCATGGATTTGATATAGTTCATCTCTCTGAAGTTAATATAAGGAACTGTCATGATAATGGAATCGGCCTGAAAGAATTGTCAGGTAATTGTAGTTGTGGTTACTGAAGCTTTGAAGTCCACAATAGCAGGCCGTCCACACCAGTGATCTCATGCAGCCTGCAAGAGAAGAACCAAAGACGAGTACAGGAGCAAACAAAAAGGGGAAAAGAGATATAGAGAGGATGGACAGATAGTGTTAAAGGGACAGAGAGATGAAGAGGGAGTAGCTTAGTATGCAATTCCCCCCTCTCAGTCCAAGCCTATTGCAGCTTAACTTTGAGATATGTGCTGCTCCAGGCCTGAGCCAACCCAAACTGAAAGCTTTACCAAAAAGGTTTTGAGTACGATCTAACCTGCCATGACTGTTTTTTATTTTTTTAAACTTTGCTAGGACGTGTTTTGGTGTTTTCTTTCCGCTGAAGGAGGCATGACTCAAACTCAGTACGATGTGTTGAGGACTGGTTTTGAGTCGGTGGTTGAACTAGTCATATGGTCACGAGTCATGCTACAGATAATACATTCAAAACCATCCTCGGTTTCCGTGTTCACCAACCCCACTTTTTTTTTTTTTTTTTAAAGTTATTTTTTTGGGCTTTTTGTGGCCTTTATTGATAGGACAGCTGGAGAATGACAGGAAAGCGGGTGAAAAGAGGGGGGAAGACAAGCAGCAAAGGGCTGTGGCTGGGATTTGAACCTACTGCTGCTGCTGGGGTTTGGAGGCCCCCGTACATGGGCGGACGCTCTACCAACTGAGCTAATATCCACCCACCAACCCCACCTTTAACCGTGGTAAGTAAATGGCTCCAGAGAAGAGAAGCCTGATAACTGAAGGCTCTGCCTCCCATGCTACTATCAGAGAGTCATGGTGCCACGAAAGCAACGTTCACCATTTTAGCAGGGTTGTATAGAACTACAAGCTCTTTGAGATAAATTGGTGCCTGTTGATTGAGAGCTTTATATATGTGAATAATACTGAAATCTATTCTAAATTTTGTGGGAAGCAAATGCAGAGAGGCTAATACAGGAGTAATGTGATCTCTTAACCTAGCTCTGATGTGTACGGGTTCCATTACCCGTATCAAACATTCAGCATTAGTATGGCTGCTGTAAAGCACATCATTTTGTTTTTGTCATAACCTACAGCAAAGCAGACATGACTTCACAGGCTCAGTAGTACATAGCCAAATAGGCATGGCTCTGTATGACAGGGCAGTCTGAGTTGAGCGCTTTTTTCTGCTTGTTCGTAATCTCTTTATTTTCATTACTATCATTTCTTGCTTTTCTAAATCCATATCCAGATGTTCATTCTCTCTTGTTATGTTCTCTATACCATGGTGAATCTTTATGTATACCTTGTGATTGATTTTCTTTTATTTATTCATTGTTTAATCATAGATGTCATACTGGTTTAGATGACCTCTTGAGTGGATAGAGAGGCTATGGGAAAAGGTAGAAAATAAAATACAACAGAAAAAAATTGAAATGGGAGAAATAGTGCAAGTTACATCATGATCTAAGTTAACAAATAGGAAGTACCCTCATTAAACTATGTTTGTCTTTCACTCCTTAAGATTTATCCCCTTTATTTTGGAAAGGTCAAATGCTATCCTCTTTAGAAATCTGCAGACTGAACCTTTTGTTCATCATTTCTGTTATTTCTAAATGGTGAACTCAACTTAAGGTCTGAATGTTATTCATTTCAAAATATGGATCATACCAACTAAACTGATTCACTGAAAGCTTGGCTCATCCATAACGCTTAAATACTGTCTCTGAGACTTGGTTGAACAGCAGGATTTCTGATAACAAAATCCAACTTGAAATTTATGTCATGTACAGAAATCATAGGGGTTCCAGAGGAGACAGGCTTTTTGACCCATCTCTCCTCAAATCTTACTTCCAAACTTGACCTATCAGCTGAGGAATCCTTCATTATTTAAATATCTTTTTTTGTTAAAAATAACTGTTTTGAAAAGAAATGATTAATTACAGGAAATATAAAGACCTTCTAATGCTCCTGCTGAAAAATTGTGTGTCCTCTTAATTTTTCAAGTTAAGGAGGCGAAAGCTAAGGTGAGTTAAGGACTCACTCCCCAGCCTAAGCAAGGCAGCAGAGAACCACGATGTAAGACTTGAAGGTGCTAAACCTCATCCTGACCTCTTCACTTCCTCGGTCTGCTGGAGGTCTCCAGCTGAAAAAGTCAATAAGGCATCTGAAGAAAATAAACAGAGTTGAAGTTCTGAGGTCCCCAAACCTGACATCTTTTTCCTAACAGCTTCAACACCACAAATAAATAAATGCAGTATTTAAAGACATTTCATATATGTCCATTATTCAAATAGCCGATCAATGTTGTCAGAGGACCAATCAGTGGGAAATACTGAAAGAAAACATTAGGATCTAGTTTAAGATTTTCATTTGTGGTTATGTCCTATTATTATACTGCAGTCACTCTCGTGTAGGACTTAAAACATGCAAATAATAATTTTGTATTTTCAAGTTTACCTTTTGTAAATGCAATGCGTTTCATACTTGTTTATAGGAAGTGAAAATCATTGAAAGATGTTAATTTTCCAAGGCTATTATTGAAGTATGTTTCAGTTGAGATACGTGTAAGTGTTTACTTGGCATCAGGGAAACATCAAAATAATTATTAAAGAATGTTTTCAGGAAATGGACAACATATGATTCCTCCCTGTGGAAATCTTCAGGAAATGGTTTACTTCCATCTTTTCAGACCCATATCTATGCTGACCTCCCCCAAAGGTCTAAAGTAAATAAACACGTGGCCAAACTTTGTTCCTCTGAGCCTCATTGAAACAACAGTCATATTTTTTGTGGTCACAGGTCCTGAGGGAAAACAGCACACACGAGGTGTTTCTCAGTGTTTGGAGAAACCAGTGGACCTCTTACGCCGATAGTGACAGCCTCCCTCCTCTGACTTTGAAATCATGCCCCAACACCACAAGGGGGACCAACCTTGTTTGACTGAACGCTGGACTGTGGAGGACTGGAAGAAGGTCATGTGGTCTGATGAGTCCAGATTGACCCTGTTCCAGAGTGATGGCAGCATCAGGGGAAGAAGAGAGACAGCTGAAGTGATGCACCCATCATGCCTAGTGCCTACTGTCCAAGCCTGTGGGGGCAGTGCTGTGATCTGGGACAAATCTGTGACATTGAAGAAGCTTATCAGAACAATGCCACAGTGAATGTGTGCTGTTATTAAAGCTAAAATATCAAGCTTTAACAAAACGTTACAGTGTATGACCTTGTTTTTTGGTGGCAACTATCTCTTTGGCCAGGCAGTGTATGAAACATTACAGTTTTCAATAACAAAACATTAGAAAAGGAGCTTTCCTGTCTTCATGACAGTGACCAAAAATAGGGGTTGGGCTTGTAACTACGGTGTTTCGTTGATGAGTTATTTACTTTATTTAGATGGTGGTGATATTTCCGCCGTTACAAATTGAAAATTAAAAAGCATTAGCTCTAATGCTTTTTAATTTTCAAATTTGACAATTCAGATTGAATTTTGGTAACTATTTGCTGGGGCATCGTGTAGAAATTAAATCTTAAATATCTTTTTCTTTTTCATTTTGATGAAGTCACAGAGTGAGCAGTCTTGAGCAAGAAAATGAAAATTCAGTTTGTAAAATTTATTATGTATTTTATTTACGAGTCAAAAAAACAGCATTATTCTGAAAATGAAAGTGCATTTCTGTTAATGCATTTCAATGTGGATTTTGGTACTTCTTCGCTTCCATAACAAGAAGACTAACAAGCTTAAAATCTATTTGGACTAATAGACCTTGCCTCCCCAGCGCTGTCACCATTTCTGTCTTCAGATATTTCTGTCTGTTGTTGTATTATTGCTGGCAGTCTCTATCAATCAATCTTTATTAGTATAGCGCAAATTCATAACAAGTGATATGCAAGAAACTTTATAAGATAGCAGGCTGACGTGATGGTCTCTCCATCACTGTCTTGCAAGACTTGTACCAACATGCCCACCATGTCTCCATCAGCCTTTGCAACTCTCTTGGGGCTGGCCCTGGAAACATCTCCCTCTGTACCTCAAGCCACCGTCGGTCCACATACGACCCTGAGTCAACCACAGTCAGCCTCTTCAGAAGAGAAAAGAAACAGTTGGCTTTATTGATGCTTCTCACAGTGTCCACTAACACTAAATTCAATACGTGCATCTCAGTGAATGTAGAATGCTAATGGAGTCTTTGCTTTAATAGGGCCTGCACACTAGTTTTTTACAAACCATTACACAGGCTTCATAATAAGATTGCCTGACTAGGTGCTTTTGTAATCAAGGTCATACTTTTGTACTACCTGTATTACTATTGGTAGAAGTGCTTCGGCATAAAGACACTCAGCCACTTCAAATGTTAGGAAACGTTCATGTACTTTGTCTTCATACTAGTGTCTAATCACAAAAGACATCTGTTCCTTCTTGCTAATGTCATTTGTTTCATCAACTAAAATCAGTTTGGGAAAATTCACTTGTTATTGAAGTGTGGACCATTTCTGCCAGACAGTCAGTTATCCTGTTCTGTGTGCTATGGCTGAGGCAGGTTACATTACTTAGTCCCATCATTTTCCTTTTTACCTGGTTGTAGTGTTTGGCTAAAAGTTCCATGACCGACAGGAAAGTACCTTTGTTTTCACCTCCTATTTGATTATGGTCTTGTTGTGGGATATATTGTGTTGCTGTGAGAAGCAGGGTTTTGAGTTTTGATAGTCACTATTTTTTGACATTCTGTAGTAAAGCTTACTGATAGAGAGCCTTGGCTTGAAGTTATCTTCTCATATTCTGCCCAAGCCAGCAAAGAATGAACATGTGGTTCAGATTTAGCATGGCTTGCAAATCCCCCATCTTTATACATTTCCTTCTTTCAGTGGTTGAAGTAGAGTGAATCCCCTGAAGACGGAAGCCTGAAATGCCGGCAGGCATAGCGGTAGGCAGAGTCTTTGACTAAGAATATTCTGGCCGTTTGTTTAAAGAGTACCACTCTTTATTAAAGCTCCTTCTTTGTTCTTCTTGGGGAATCCTGGGGAAAACCTTCAGGTGTGGCTGTTTACGTCCCTCTGCTCTTGTCTGAGATAGATCTAGGATACAAAAAGAAAAAAACTTTCAATCTGTCTTTAATGTACTGGCCTACAAACTTTTCTATTAAGACTTTTAAGGCTACATGGAAATATTCTAAGGTGCAAAACAGAATATTATGGTAAAGTCAAACATTTTTAAACTACTTTGTAAAAGAAATGGAAATTTATGAAAAAACACAACAGTGAATACATTTAAGAAATTCTTTGTAGAACTGGGTCCTAATCTTGACAAAAAAAAAAAAACAAAATAAATGAAAAAAAAAGACTATCGGCGACTCAGTCAGGGATTATATTCTTATTCATAGTATTTTCTTGGTAAAGTAGAGAAGGAAGAAATACTAAATTTTGTAAAAAAAAAAATGCAAGTAAAGGATCAACTGAGTGTGAAGGCACTGACATGATGCTTGTAAAGAGTTTAATAGAATGCACTATTGAACCATTCCTGTATGAATTATTATTGTAATTCATACATATATTATATATTTTTATTTATTTATAGCACTTTTCCTACAACATATGCAACTCAAAGTGTTTACAGCAGAGATACAATAGGAAAGGGAGGAGTAAAAAAACAATTCCAAACTAGGCACCCATCAGAGAAGCACAGTGTGGGATTGGAAAAAAACACCTCAACACATGGGACAACAAACACAGAGCACATGGGGTCGGGGGGGTGGGGGTGGGGGAGCCAGCGGGGGCGTTCATTCAGAAAGGACTCGAGTGATCTTGTATTGAAATAAACAAAAATTGACAAGTAAATGACTTTTTAAGCATCTTTGTTGATCTCAAAAAAGCATTTGACATCATAGGTCATATAATCCTTCTTAAAAACATGTTATTTAGTTATTAAGATAATAGAAAACAGTTTGTAATATAATACCACACAGATCTATCATTTTGCACTTATATGTCCCTTGAACCTTGTCAAAGACAATCCCTACGAAGTAAACTTATGAGGAGAGCATATTTCGCCAAGCATCACTAAGTAACCGTATTACACGGCATTGACAAATGCTCGATCCTGATTGGTCAATTACAACATTCTACGGTCTGTTATTTCTGGATAGCAGACCGTTGCTATGAATAGCAGACCGTTGTTAAGGACGCTTCTGATCGACTTGGGCGAATCACGTCATGTCGTATCAATCCGCAGAAAGACGTTTATACCTGCGGCAAGAAAACCGTTTTTTTTTAAAAGTGGAGCAAGATCCTGTCCTCTAATTCTGGCAGCAGCAGCAGATCGGGTGAGTGCCTCTCTTAAAGTGTTAGTGATGAGATAATATTGAGAGCAGTTGTAACGGTGAAAAACTGATTCTAGGTATGTCAGCTACAGGGCCACAGCAGGGAGGAATTATGGACGTCCCATTCACCTTGTCCCACGTCACAATCAATGGAAACGTTCAGTTTAATAAGCTAATCTTCGCTTCAGAGTTACCGTTGCTTTCCGTTACTGTTTCAACCGTAGAAAGGAACGGACTATTTTTTCAAGCAGATGCAATGAAAACTTTTGTAAATCAATAAAATCATATTTAGATAAGCATTTGATGTCAAACTTTTGATTTAGTGAGTAGCCGTGTAATAAGCGGGATAATGTAAAGCGAGCCAGTCACTATAGAGAAATAAACCCCTTCAGGGTGATGCAGGACCCCTTGGCTTCGCGTCGGGGTCCTGCATCACTCTGTCGGGGTTTATTTCTCTATAGTGACCTGCTCGTTCTACATTATCCCTTACATGATGACCACAGGCTAAACAGCATTAGCTGCCATTGCTTTTACAACAGGAAGTGTCAGGAACACTTCCTGTTGTCATCACGCCTGCTGCTCTTGCCTCTCTTCCTTGATTGGGCAGTTAAGCAATTAACTGAGCAAAAACTGCCAGGAGGCTGCCAAGACGGATATGCATGGTTTCAGAATCAGGCAGGTCCATCCGCTCTGCAAGGTTACCTCTTCTGTGTATTTATGACTGAGGGCCTTTGGTCTGCGTGGCCTTTTTTACATTTTTAAGCACTACTTAGAACCTTTTTCTCAAGATCTAACAGTGCAAAATGCAAATTCTTGAAACAGACCACAAAGATTTGGCATTACTATGTAGTCAGTCAATCAGTATCAGTTATACACACAGAACTTTTACTTTAAATGTGGTGAACATGTACGAACATTAAGTGATTTGAAAAATTGAGATTAATCTGCCTGACCTCAGAGTAAGCCATCAAAACCCAACTAGGACATCATATAGCTTCCACTAGGGCTGAAAGATTTAGCATTTTCGGATCAAAATTACAATTTCAGACAACGCAATCATGTGATCTCCAATGCTGTAGTGTTTTGACTGACACAGGATCTGCTGTGTCAACTATTTTATCCACAATATTTTACATATTTGCTGGCAATTTGCATTTTCAAAAGTGCAGGTAATCAGTTCAAAAACACAAAGCATCTTTTTAGGAGTATAAGTTGGAATATCCCTTAAATAAGTTGACAGATTATTAATCATCAGCATTAAATGATAAATAATGTGCTATGTGCTTTTGATCACTGATTCCCTTACTGTTGTTTTTACTGTAAACATACCGTAGTTAACTTTGCACTGCAGCTTGATTCATAATGAATCTCTCTTAAGAGAGAATCAAGTTGAAATAACAATATCTGCCAGAAAACAATCACAATTAGATCTTTTCCTAAAATGGTTCAACCACATACCTGAAATGCTGATGCCTTCAGCCTTGGCTGTCACTGTGACAGAGGCAGGTCATGTGACCTTGAAAAAGGTCTGGACAGAGGACAGCTGGCAAAGTCTAGAGGGACAGAAACATATGTTCTGTCAAATAAAAAGATGGACTATAGTTTATCGTCTTTAAGAACAGTGTGTATTTGAACACCTCCTTTACATCAAGGCAGCAACACATTAATTTATTGCTGGCTGAAGCTGTGTTATCCAAGTGTCTCTCCTCAGTAGTTAAGGCCATTACAGCAGCATTCAGTCATGACTTTCTCTGAAAACCAAAGTTTTCTCAGAATTAATGTCTGCAGGGCTGAACAGTGCAGCCCGAGTGAGTGCTGTGATAGGGCTCCTAGGGAGGTTTTCAACTGTCATCACAGAATTTATACATTTGAAGGCCCGGCTGTGAGGGCCCCCTGCTGGCCTGGGGCCCGGGGCAGACGACTGCTTTATGTTTCGTCTGCCTCTGTATGTTTTTCCACAGTGGTGTGGTAAGGAGGGCTCACACTTGTGCGCATTCTCCAGTGTGAGAAGATTAGCATGTTTGTGTACCGTCTTCAACAGTCCGACTGAGACAGAGCTGCTCATGGGCAAAGATAGTGTAGTTTATGACATGCAAACATGAATAATGATTCATTACATGCATGGCACACATGTTTAAACTATAACTTCAGGTGTAAGTAAGGACTAGAAAGATTCTGGTTGCTTCTCTTTTTGTGGGTTCTTTCTGTTCTATGAAAATAAATACCAGATGCCAACTTACAGAGGCTCTTGGACTCGACATAGATCAATGATGAACTTGAATGAAATCATCCACATATGACATTCTGTGCAGTGGAATAGGGGAACACACGTAGTGAAAGTAATCGTCAAACAATAATTAAAATGCAGAAAAGAGCTAAACCGTAAACTACAGAACTTGAAGATCGGATCCAGTTTAAAACAGCACAAATAATATTCAAAGCAAGAGATATATCACATCAAGACAACTTTAAGAAACTGTTTACAATAAAAGAGGGAGGCTTAGTTAGTTTAAGAAGGAAACTAAAATTTAAAATACATCAGAACAACATGAAAAAATGTGTATGTCAATCTCTGTCAAGTTCATTTTCTATCAGGCATTCACACGATCATGCCCTCCTGATGGCTAAAGCTGAGAAGCTTCCTCTTCTTGAACATGGTCGGATCGTCGAGCTGCATAAGCAAGGCCTCTCGCAGCATGCCACTGCTGCTGAGGTTGGACACAGTAAGACAGTCATTCTACATTTTTTGAAAGATCCTGAGCATTATGGAACAAAAAAGTCAAGTGGTAGACCCAAAAAAATTACACCTGCGCTGAGCCGGAGGATCCGATTGGCTGTCAGTCAAGACAGGGCGGTCCTCGACCCAAATTAAGGCCCTTACTGGTGCCGACTGCAACGCAATAACCATCAGACGGCATCTGCAGGAAAAGGGTTTCAAAAACAAAAAGCGAATTCAAAGACCTCGTCTCCTTCAACGCCACAAAACTGCCCATTTAGATTCTGCCAGGGACCATCAAACATGGGACATTGAAAGGTGGAAAAAAGTTTTATTCTCTGATGAGAAAAAATGTAACCAGATGGCTTCAACGTTACTGGCATGACAAGGAGATCCCACCTGAGATGTTTTCTCCCCGGCACAGTGGAGGGGGGTCCATCATGATCTGGGTGCTTTTTCATTCGGTGGAACACTGGAGCTTCAGGTGGTGCAGGGTCGTCAAACGGCAGCTGGTTACGTGCAGATGTTGCAGAGGGCATCCCTCATGACTGAGGGCCCTCGTCTGTGTGGTAACAGCTGGGTTTTTCAACAGGACAACGCTGCAGTTCACAATGCTCGCTTGACCAAGGACTTCTTCAGGGAGAATAACATCACACTTTTGGACCATCCCTCATGTTCCCCTGATTTAAATCCCATAGAGAACATTTGGGGATGGATGGCAAGGGAAGTTTATAAAACATGGCCATCAGTTCCAGACAGCTGATGCCCTTCAAGAAGTCATCTTCACCACTTGGAGCAATGTTCCCAAAAGCTTCCTGGAAACACTCACATCAAGCATGCCCAAACCAATTTTTGAAGTGATTATTAAGAACAGTGGAGCTACTCATTACTGAGTCCTACTGAGAAAAGTTTTTGTTCTGGTTTGGAGAGTTTTTTGTCATTTTTTGAGCGATAGTCTTAAACTTTTGGTCAGCTGATAAACAGCCTATTTCAGGTTACTTGATGTTTTCAATAAATTACTTTTTCAAAGTGCTTTTTGTCACACTCCCCCTTCTTATTTTTGCATATTGTAGCTCTATTTAAAACCTCATTAAGGTCCAAATGTGCAAAATGCATATTCTAGCAATTTTTCAACTGGTCTTAAGATTTTGATCAGGTCTGTATGCATAGAAAGTTTTAATTGTGTACAAGTGGCTTTTAACAATTCATAATCAATATCATACACGGAACTTTGACTCCTAAATAGGTGGCTTCTTGATCGGCCACATCCCTTTCCACGTCACTATTTACAGAGTCATGACTCGGAGTCATCGGCTTTCCCAATACACATAAAGATTTTTGGTTGTCAATATTGAACAAGTTTAATATTAACAACCAAAAATCTTTATGTGACGATTGTTCCAATCCATTTTGGCGCAGAGTATGGGGACAAATTCACTCCAAATAAACCTCAGACCAGGATAATATTATAGGAAAATCTAATAAGACAGCAGATAGTCGGGCATTTGCCGTCCTTGGTCTTGAAGGGGAAAAGTCAGGACAAAAACAGCTAGATAATCTTTATGTGTGAACCCGGCTTAACATTCACCAGTTCTATCATGTGGTCATGGGGGTGCAAAAGGATTCAAGTGGTAAAATATGAAGCTCTGGTGAACTCCATGCCCAAGAGGATTAAGGCAGAGCTGAAAAATAATGGTGACCACACAAAATATTGACACTGTGTCTGTAAGTCGAATTATTTTAAGGGTACAGTAAATTTATACCGTCACACAAGCTTGATATATACTACTTGATGTTGTATCTAGAGCATGACACAGGAGCGGATTTCCACTCCTGTCCCGTCCCACTCCCAGAGAAAAAATCCTGTCCCGTCCCAATCTCGGGCCGAAGTAAAAAATATTAATCCCGTCCTGTCCCACTCCTGTAGAATGACTCCCACTCCCATCCCGCTCCCACTCAAAATTACTCCCACTCCTGTCCCGTTCCCGTTTGAATAAAACCAAACATGTTGAAAAAATGTTGCATTTTTTATTTTGGGTAAAAGTTCAGTGCCTATAAAAGGCCTTGCCTTTAAGTTCCACATGCCTGACATTCGGTCAGTATGAACAGCTCTCTTTTTGACATGTCGTCCTCTCCCTCCATGTTGTTTCGTTTTGTATGTGTGTCAACGGCAGCCGCTCGGAGTCGTTTTTCACTTCCGGTGGTGACAGGAAGTCAAACCACTTTTGTAGTTCTTGCTTTTGTGTTGCTAGCGCAGTTAAGAGTGTTGGCTCTCACTGAGAGATAACTACAAAAATGGACGCGTACTGTTTGTTCATCTGGTCGTTCAACAGGGCTGAAAATGATCATCTACTGATGTCGCTCCCGCTCCTGCCCTCTCCCCTAGCATTTTTTTCCCGTCCCGTCCCGTTCATGGGATTAATTAAAAAATGACTCCCATCCCATGGGATTCCTGCGGGAATTCCCGAAAAATGTCATGCTCTAGTTGTATCATAGCGTCATTTCTTCAGTGACGTCCCATGAAAAGATATAGTAAAACATTTGCTGAAATATGAGGGGGGTACTCACTTTTGTGAGATAGTGTATGAGTTAGCACCTCATACAGATGTAGCCACTTTAATTTTCAACTCCTAGCCAAATGCCAGCCAAGTTCCATCCACTTCCCTGCCAACTTCCAGCACTGGGAATCGAAGCAGGAGAGGTTACCACCTCTCCTGGTGTGTTCTTTTTAAATTTCAGTAAATTATTGCATTTTCTGAGCTAAAAATTTATTCATATGTAGTAAAAGATATGGGAGGTAAATATGTTTATCACGTTGTTATGTGGGATTTAATGACAGATACTAGGGAGGGCAGGTCTAAGCGCTCCCTTTGATAAGAAAATTTGGGAATACTTAAGTGTGTGAGACTGGCCTGACGCTGACTTGAAAATAATCTTATTTTTGCCATTCAGACTTAATAAAAAAGGAAAAACAGACAAGAAGACATGATTTGGGGCACGTTTCCCTCAGGTTCTTCTCTCTTATGCAAAGGCTGGAGGTGCGGTGTTCAGGCTGAGGCTTCTCCTGCTGATCCAGCTGCAGTTCATTGTCTCCTAATCAACAGCAGCTTTACAGCTCTCCTGATTCTGCTGCAGCCTGCTGATTGTATCAGCTCCCCTGTGGTATATTGGCTGCTTGTTCTTGTACTAAAGATATTTATCAGATGCTCAGTGTTTTGGCAGGATTTGTCTGTTCTTCTGTCTTTCCAGTGCCTCAACCTGACAGCCTCAGTGCCAACCACACTGTCCAGACTCATTCTCTCGAGCAAGCCTAACTGTTGTAAAAATAATTGATTTACAAACTTCTCCTGTCTGCGCCTCGTTTTTGGGTCCTACTCAGCTAACTGTCACAGGATTAAAAATCTATCAAAATGCATAAATACACACAAAAAGACAAGTCACACTATTGAATTAAGATTGTTAATGGCAGAATTTTACCGTTAACATCCATCCATCCAACACCATTCCCTCTTCTCATTTGTACTCTTCCATGTTGCATGTTATGTTTTCCAGTTGTTGCTGTTCCTTCTTTGTTTTTGTTTGATCACGTTTGACCACTTGAGATTTCTGTATTTGAGGACTAGATTCTAGATCGGTGGTTTGACAGAATGATTATGTGTATGCTGTTCTGAGACTATTGGATCACACCACACACAGTACGATCAAAACTGTTCAATGGCTGTTTATTTTATCTTTATGTGTGGGCTCTCTAACAGATAAAAAATCTCTTCAGATTTAGAAAATCCTTGTGTGTTCCCTGTTTTACTTGCTACTTTACCAGCTTTAGTCTATTTTTACAAGACAAATTAAGTCAACTGAACCAATCACTAATGCAATATGTGAGAACACTTTCAATAAACACTGACAAAAAGAGAGATTAAGACCATACACATCCTGAATGTGTTTATATTACTTAAGAAATAAAGTCTTTACTGGATCTAACTATGAAAAAACCATCCGTGTTGGGTTCAAAACAAAGTAGATTATCAATAATTGTTCCCAGATAGTTGTGTTAAGAGACAATCTCAACATGCACATCATTAACAATCGTGGGATTTGACTGTGACTCTCTAAAATCATAATCTCACTGTTGAGCCAATGGCTTTTGAAGTATTATTCTTCAAGAAACACTCCAACATTTTAGTTGTTTTCATGTCTTGCCTCACTCCTGAGCCCATGACAAGCAGGTAGACACCATTCTTTGACTGTGCTCCCAGTAATAAGGAAGAGACAGACAAAGATCGCCCGCCTCTGGGAGTCAAGTGGTAGTGCTAGCCTGTCTCAGCCGTCAGTCTTTAGATAAACTCTTCAGCAACTCTAAACACTCCAGTTTACTACTACTTCTACACAGAGGCTTTGATTTGTTGACCCACTTCTGCAGTGGTTTTCCTGAGAGATGTGGAGTTTATGAACATGTATCTTTTGAACAGCTCTTTTAAACAAATGAGGAGAACCAATTCGCAGTTGTTAGTGAGAGGTTCTTTTCTTAAACTTGCTGCCAATTTGCATTTAATAATGGCCCCCAAACAAATGGCCCACAGACTGGGTATCGGTTCTACTCATTAATTTCAAAGATCTGTTCAAAAGACTCAACTGATTCGACAACGTCACATCTCTCATGAAAAACACTGCGTAAGTAGGTAAAACCAAGTCTCAGTTAGAAGAACCTAAAATACAAGATAATATGGAGATAACATGAAGGAGTCACAACAAGCACACAGGAGTGTTAACATTTGCTGAAGAGTTTATTTAATAACTGTAGACAGAGGCAGGCTAGCACTACCAGTTGACTCCCAGCGTTTGAGCTAAGCTAACTAGCGGTCGGCTTTTATTGTCTGTCTCTTCCTTTCTACTGCACACACAGTCGAAAAATGGTGTCTCCCTGCTTGTCATGGGCTCAAGAGTAAGGCAAAACACAAAAACAGCAAAAATGTTGGAGTGTCCCTTTAACATGCATTAATTAGGCCCTGTTTGCAGGCCTCTCTCACCTGAAACGCCAAAAGATATCCACATTTACATGGGCATGCCAGATCAACTGAAAACACTGTAGCATGCATTCCAGTCCAGTAGATGGTGATGTAGGTCTTCTTCGTACGCTGCTCCAACACACATATACGAACAGGAAAAACATATCACAAACAACACAAAGATGCAGGAGTTTCTTGTCTGGACAACAAATCTTAGACGGCCAAAGCTGTTGTTGTTCCTGGTATGCGCGCACAGCCTTCATGTAAACAAGTACTGCACATGCGTACTTGTTTACCTGAGACAGGATTCATTTCAGGGTGAAATGCTGAATCCTGTTTACATGAAGCCTGGCAGCAATGCGTTTACAGACCTTTCCACTCGACCCTGGTTTTAAAGTTTGGCACTCATTCAGGCATTCAGGCACCAAAATGCAATGAAAACTCTCTGATTAGGAGAAATTCAGCCTCGTGTAAATAGGGCCTTGGGAGCCAATTCAGTGGTACCATTAACTGCAATGAACTGGCTCCCCCCCTTAAAGGAAAAGCTTGTAAGTTGCTTAAGTGGGGTACACACTTAAGGATTTTCTAAATCTGTAGAGATTTTTTATCTGTTTGAGGCCCCACTCATGAAGATAAACAATCAGACGTTGAATAGTTTTGATCGTTGTTGTGGTGTTGCTCTGATAATCTGAACAAAGCAAACCACACACATAACCACTCTGTCCCACCACCCGTCGATAATCTATTTCTCCATGCCAGAAAATCTGATGCAAGCAATTGTGAAAAACAAAGAAGAAACATAGCAACACCTGGAAAACACAAAATGCGACATGGAACAGGACAAGCAATTCCTCCATGTCTGAGGTCCACCCAACTTTATGTTTCAGGCCGGCCATTCTTGTTTTTATTTACGCCCGTTCCTTGTTCCTCAGTCTGCTACAGAATTATAGGACCTCTTAAGGAGATTTAAAATATAATGAAAACTTAAAAGTTTTGAGTTTCTAAAGTTGCAGATTTACAACTAGAAATTAGAAAATTTCAAGTTTTTTTTCTCAAATTTTTTACTTTTCTTTTTTTTTTCTTTATTTAAGTGGCTCCAACAGGCTGTCGTATCAGTGAGCTTGCTTCTTTAATTTACTACATTCTGTTCCATGTCTCACATCACAGAGTTATGACTTGTGAGTCATTGGCTTTCCTCATCCATGAAAAATTTTGGCTGTAAATGCTGAAGAGGCTGACTATTTATGACCCATTTTGGTGCCAATTATTGGGTCAAATTTACTCTCAACAAACCTCAGACCACAGGATAATCTTATAGGATAATCTTATAAAACAAGAGATAATCTGGCATTTGCCGTCCTTGGTCATGAAGGGGAAAAGTCAGGACAAAATCAACATGATAATTTTTAAGTGTGTACCCTGCCTGAATGTATGATTAACTAATGCATTATTTTGACTTCCCTTCAAAGTTTCCCCAGCAGATGGCGCACTCCATGCACTGTGACCCTTGTTGGAGATTTGTATATATTATGTTGCATTTAGGTGCCACTTGGATGATCCCACATGACATTAACACTAGGTCAATTTAGCGTTTTGGCTCTTTATTTAGGGTTGAATCCCAAGCTGGTGTTAATAAATAACACATCTAGATCACTTATGTGGATGTGCTTGTGATAAAATTTGACAGCAAACGTTTTCACAAATCACAAAAAAAACGTTTGTCTGTCATTTTGTGACGATGACGAATATGAAAGTTTGCCCCAGTGAACTCCGAACTTGTTTTCCCAATGTTTCCAACACACATGAATGCAGCATTACTCTCTTCTTCACCGCTCTAACATGTAATGTTAGAGCCTTTCTGTCAAAATGAGCGGGCCAAAGAATCAATCAATCAATCAATCAAACTTTATTTATATAACACTTTTCCTACAACATATGTAACTCAAAGGGCTTGAGTTACATGTAAGCGTGGAGAGTGAGTGCAGAGTCTTCAAAAATGAGTGGACAGCAAAATATATTTTCACTGATGTCCAATCAATGGTGGTATGTCTGATATGCCAGGAAACTGTTGCAGTTTGGAGAGAGTACAACATCAGATGTCACTTTGCAACGAAGCATGCTAACTATGCTAGCCAGCAGTTGGCGACCAGCACATAACCCTGAAATAGCACTACATCACCTGTGACTGGACTGATCGATCTTAAAGGTACAGTGTGTAGTTTTTAGTGGCATCTAAAGGTGAGGTTTGAGATTGCAGCACTCCGGCGCTCCCCCCTCCCTGTCTACGGTGGCCTTCCAAGGACAAAAAGTGTTTTTTCAACATGGCGTCGTCAACAAGTGCTTCCAGCGTATCGCAAAACTCAAGTGATGAGGTGCAGATGTATTTTTTTATTTGGTTAGGGTTACAGCTTACATGTTACTGAGCAATTCTAAGTGTTTTATTGTTTTGGTAATACATGCTAACATTAGCAACGTAATGCATGCTAGCCCATCACCACGGCAACTGTAATGCGTCTCCTCGGCTCCACTCTCTCTTTCTCCTTCCCGTGCGCCACCTCAAGCAGCGAGAGCCGCGCTGCTGGAGATCAGCACCCGGTCTTCATGGAATTATATAAAAAATTCGGCTCCATATAAGAGTACAATTCGACACTTAGTCTTACCTGTCCAGCAAAAAACAGGCAACTTCGGCGTCTGTCTGCAAACTTATCCTTGCTTCGTCGCGTTTTCGTTTCTTTGACAATGATTCACGCTCCACTGATGGCAAATTGTACGTGTGGTCCTCCATGTTTGTTTGTGTTAGCACAGCTGCTTGGTAATCACTCTCTTCTTCGTTTATTTCACAACTGTGCATTTCCAGTAGGCATCAACATAAAAACGCGAAAGCGTTTAGTTTGTCCGTTCTGAGTTACGGTAGAAAAGATGGCGACGCAAGATGGAAGCCACCATAGGAGAGGACCCGCTCCTATGTAGATATAAATGACTTATTCTAAGGTAACAAAAACAAAACAATAATTATCTAAGGCTGATTAGAAACTAATTTACATATAATTTTAGGTAATCTATTCCATGTTTACCAAGTCTGTTATTTTAGATAGCATTTAATAATGCACACTGTACCTTTAAGTCTGACTACATTTTAAGGATGAAGTTTAACAATCTTAAACTGAATGACTTTTATGCTTCATTCAATGAAGCCAGTGATTCTGGTGATGTTTGTCTCAGCCTACTTGTGTGGGCAGACGTTCAGCATCATAAAACATAAACAAAACCTGTCCCAGATCCAAGTTAACTGACCAGCACCTTAGATCCATCCAGAGAATTGCCACAACAAAACTAGCCCCAGACTTTGATACTCTTTCAGATATGGGAGGTCAGCAGCACTGTTCCCACTGAAATTGCACGCAAGTTTATCTACTGTTACGAAATAAATGAAGTTGTGAAATAATTTCTACAATAAGCCCTGCATATTAATGTGTTACTGCCTGTTAAAGGCCAAAACCCTTTACAATGGTATTTACATGTTATTTACATTGGTACAAATAAACACTTAATCCATCTGCCCCTCCGCTGGCCCTCCAATCAAATTTTAAAACTCTGTGTTGCCCACCAGTCAAAAGTTTACCCACCACTGCTCTAAACTCTTCACAAGATTTCAGCCTGTACAGGCAGATGGGAAACTCATGGCATGCACACAGTCATAAAAATGTCACTATAAGAATTTTTCATTATTGTTATTTTCATTTTCTAAAATGCTAAAAATCAAGCAGACTGAGAGGTCTCACAGGAAATGAGTGTTGATCCTGTGAATCTAACGGACAACGCTATTCTCTGACAAAAGTGAAACAAACTATCTCTTCACCTTGCATGGGGTTTAAAGGTGTAAATTTACAATAGCTGTTACTTTTTTAATGTAGACAACTATAGGTGTTTGCTTTAGGGTTGAGGAAACACTGAAATCATAGCTTAAGGAATGTTGTTAGGAAATGGACCACATTTGATTTCTCCCCGTGGATATTTCGAGGAAATGGTTTTACTTCTATACATCTCTTTTGACCCATATACTGACCTCCCTAGCAGGTTTCAAAGTGAGTAAAAATATGACAAAACTTTGTTCCTCTGAGCCTCATAAACAACACTCATATTTTAGCGTGGTCAGAGGTCCTGTGAGACAGCGCTACTCTCAGGTTGTTTTTCAGTGTTTGAGGAAGCCACTGGTGCTGTTACTCTGACAGCCTCGAAACGCCTCGAACACCAACAGGATCGACATCACCTCTGTGTGGAGGCAGCAAAAAACATGAAATGATTGAGAGAGCATTAACAGGTATATCTAAAATACAGGGAGCTCCCTCACGTGTTCATCAAAGCACAACTCTGAAGATATCAAACGTTTTCTTAAGATGTTTGCATCACACATACCCTTACTGGCCACTTTATTAGGCATGAAGAATAAGCTTTATTCTCAACAAGCAGTTTGATCATCCCTTAGAGATCCAAATCACCATGATAGCATCACACAGTTACTGCAGATTTGTCAGCTAAACAATGAGTATGTCCTGTTACACCACATCCCAAAGGAGCTCTATTAGATTAAGATCTGGTGACTGTGGAGGCCACTGGCATACTGTGAATTCACTGCGATATCCAAGAACCCAGTTTGAGTTTAAGCAGGGCCCAACAAATTCTGAACTGCCCTGATCACCCCATGTGGCCTATGTTAAACTTGATTCCCTTCTGGCTGATGTCACAGAATGCCTTGAAGCAAAACTAGGCGAGCCAAAACTTCTTTTATTCCAGTTGCCATTGACAACCTTAATTCATTGGCCTGACCAGTTTTCTTTTCCTGTGTGTGCACCTTGTGGATAGAAGTGATTTTTGAATTTAGACTGTGCTACTGCACAGCACTTTGATGACTGAATGCACTTCATGGGTTTTGTCTGATTCTGATTCTTAGTCTTTGGCATTTGTGGTTAAAGTGCCATCCTTTTTCACTTGTGCTCAGGATTTTTCCAGATTTCATAACGCCTGTATGCTTTATGTTTTATTATACTGGTCTGCTGATTTCTGCTGCTGAAGACAATTTTCCCAAGGAATAATAATAAAGTTAAAGTTGAAGTTGAGATGATCTGAGCTTTGAGACATGGAGAGTCTCCTGCTGAAAGCATTCAACAGAAGCTGATCCACTGTGGTTATACCAGGATGGACTTGATCAGCAACAATACTCAGGTAGGTTGTGGGGTTTAAACAGTGTAAAAGTGAGTCCAAAGTACCGTACCCTACCGTCTTCTCCCGCTTATCCGTGGTCGGGTCACGGGGGCAGCAGCCTAAGCAGGGAAGCCCAGACTTCCCTTTCCCCGGCCTCCTCATCCAGCTCTTCCCGGGGTATCCCAACACTGTAAAAACAAAAAAGTTGTGTCAACTCAAAATTTCAAGGCAACAGTCTCCACAGATTTTTTGAGTTTTGAGGTCCAACTAAAAATCTTAAGTTTGATCAAACAAATATTTTTTTGTTGAGATAACTAATCATTAAAGTGTACTGAACTTAAATTTTTGAGTTTTGAGGTCCAACTAAAAATCTTAGGTGTAAACAAACAAATAAATTTTTGTTGAGATAAATTATCATCAAAGTTGTTGTAACTTAATTTTTTGAGTTGCACACAAAAAGAATTCAGTTGAATTAAAGCTCTGCCAACTTGTTAGTTTTTGTTCATAAAATGTACCTTTCATATGTATAACAACTTCAGATTTCAAGTTCTGCAAACCAAAAATTCTGAAATAAAGATGTGCAAACATATTTTTTAATCAGAAAATGTTCCTTTATATGTATTATGACTTCAGGTTTTGAGTCAAGGCGTTCCCAGGCCAGCTGGGAGACATAGTCTCTCCAGCGTGTCCTGGGTCTTCCCCGAGGCCGCCTACCAGTGGGACGTGCCCGGAACACCTCACCAGGGAGGCATCCAGGAGGCATCCGGACCAGATGCCCGAGCCACCTCAACTGGCTCCTCACAACACGGAGGAGCAGCGGCTCTACTCCGAGCCCCTCCTGAATGACTGAGCTTCTCACCCTATCTCTAAGGGAGAGCCCGGCCACCCTGCGAAGGAAACTCATTTCGGCCGCTTGTACTCGCGATCTTGTTTTCTCAGTCACGACCCACAGCTCGTGACCGTATATGAGGATAGGGGTGAAGATCGATCGGTAAATCGAGAGCTTCGCCTTACGGCTCAGCTCCCTTTTTACCACAGACCGGTGCAGAGCCCGCATCACTGCTGACGCCGCATCGATCCGCCTATCGATCTCCCGATCCACCCTTCCTCCGCTTGTGAACAAATCCCCAAGATACTTGAACTCCTCCACTTGGATCTCATCCCCGACCCGGAGAGAGCACTCCACCCTCTCCCGGGCGAGGACCATGGACTCGGATTTGGAGGTGCTGATTCTCATCCCAGCCGCTTCACACTCAGCTGCGAACCGATCCAGTGAGAGCTGAAGGTCATGGTCCGATGAAGCCAACAGGACCACATCGTCTGCAAAAAGCAGTGACCCGATCCTGAGGTCACCAAACCAGAACCCCTCAACGCCCTGGCTGCGGCTAGAAATTCTGTCCATAAAAGTAATGAACAGAATCGGTGACTAAGGGCAGCCCTGGCGGAGTCCAACCCCCCCGGAAACGACTCAGATGTACTGCCGGCAATGCGAACCAGACTCTGACACCGGTCATACAGGGAACGGACGGCCCGTATCAGGGAGCCCGCTACCCCATACTCCTGGAGCACCCCCCACAGGACCCCACGAGGGACACGGTCGAATGCCTTCTCCAGGTCAACAAAACACATGTGGACTGGTTGGGCAAACTCCCATGCACCCTCGAGCACCCCATTGAGGGTAAAGAGCTGGTCTACAGTTCCACGACCAGGACAAAAACCACATTGTTCCTCCTGGATCCGAGGTTCGACAATCCGACGGACCCTCCTCTCCAGTACCCCCCGAATAGACCTTCCTGGGGAGGCTGAGCAGTGTGAGCCCCCTGTAGTTGGAACACACCTTCCAATCCCCCTTCTTGAAAAGGTGAACCACCAGCCCGGTCTGCCAATCCAGTGGCACTGTCCCTGATGTCCACTCGCTATTGCAAAGACGTGTCAACCAAGACAGCCCTACAACATCCAGGGCCTTGAGGAACTCCGGACGGATCTCACCACCCCCGGGGCCCTGCCACCGAGGAGTTTCTTGACCACCTCAGCAACTTCAACCCCAGAGATAGAGGAGCCCACCACAGAGTCCTCCAGGTCTGCTTTCGCAGTGGAAGACGTGCTGGTGGGATTGAGGAGGTCTTCGAAGTATTCTTTCCACCGATCCAGAAAGTCCCGAGTTGAGGTCAGCAGCGCACCATCCCCACCATAGACAGTGTTGACAGCACACTGCTTCCCCCTCCTGAGACGCCGGCTGGTGGTCCAGAATCTCTTCGAAGCCGTACGGAAGTCGTTCTCCATGCCCTCTCCAAATTCCTCCAATGCACGGCCTTTTGCTTTAGCGACCACTGAAGCCGCATTCCGCTTGGCCAGCCGGCACCAGTCAGCTGCTTCCGGAGTCCCGCTGGCCAAGAAGACCTGATAGGACACCTTCTTCAGCTTGACGGCATCCCTCACCCCTGGTGTCCACCAGTGGTTTCGGGTGTTGTCGCCACGACAGGCACCAACCACCTTACCGCCACAGCTCCGATCAGCCACCTCAACAATAGAGGCCTGGGACAAGGTCCACTCGGACTCAATGTCCTCAGCAGACCCTCACAACACACTTGGGTCTACCAGGTCTGACTGGCATCCTCCCCCACCATCTCAGCCAACTCACCACCAGGTGGTGATCAGTTGACAGCTCCGCCCCTCTCTTCACCCGAGTGTCCGGAACATGCGGCCGCAAGTCCGATGACACGACTACAAAGTCGATCATCGAACTGCGACCTAGGGTGTCCTGGTGCCAGGTGCACATATGGACACCCTTATGCTTGAACATGGTGTTCGTTATGGACAATCTGTGACGAGCACAGATGTCCAAAAACAGAACACCGCACCGGGTTCAGATCGGGGGGGGGCGTTCTTCCCAATCACACCCCTCCAAGTCTCACTGTTGTTGCCGATGTGAGCGTTGAAGTCCCCCAATAGAACGAAGGAGTCCCCAGAAGGAGCACTTTCCTGAACCCTCTCCAGGACATCCAAGAAGGGTGGATACGCTGAACTGTTGTTTGGTGCATAAGCACAGACAACAGTCAGGTTCCATCCCCCCACCCGAAGGCGGAGGAAGGCTACCCTCTTGTTCACCGCAGTAAACCCCAACGTACAGGCCTCGAGCCTAGGGGAGACGAGCACTGCCATCCCCGCCCAACGCCTCTCGCCATCCGCAACTCCAGAGTGAAAGAGAGTCCAACCCCTCTCAAGAGGACTGGTTCCAGAGCCCAAGCTATGCGTCAAGGTGATTCGACTATATCTAGTAAGAACTGCTCCACCTCGCACACCAGCTCAGGCTCCTTCCCCGATAGAGAGGTGACATTCCACGTCCCTAGAGCCAGACACTGCAGCCGCGGATCGGACCGCCAGGGTCCCTGCCTTCGGCCGCCGCCCAGCTCACATCGCACCCGACCACTACGGCCCCTTTCACGGGTGGTGGGTCCATGAGAGAGGGGTCCCCACCCCCAGGCCTGGCTCCGTGGGGGGGGCCCGGTGACCCTCGTCCGTGCAAGGGAAACGTCGATCCAGTACTTGTATTCAACATAGTGGTCTTTTGAGCCACGCTTTGTCTGGCCCCTCCCCCAGGACCTGTTTGCCTTGGGTGACCCTACCAGGGGCATAAAGCCCCCAACAACATAGCTCCTGGAGTCATTGGGGTGCACAAACCCTCCCACCACGATAAGGTGGTGGCTCAGGGGAGGGTGTCTGGCCCATCCCCCAGGACCTGTTTGCCTTGGGCGACCCTACCAGGGGCATAAAGCCCAAGTATGCCATTAAAATATCCCCTATGCCACTACCTGGGCTGTTAATTAAGACCCATCAGATCAGGAAACATTTTTACAGTCTTCTTTTGTCCAGCTTTGATGAGCCTGTGTGAATTGCAGCCTTGCTGTGAGTGTTGGAAAACAAACACTCACTGGATTTTTTTCTCTTCATTTTTAGACCATTTTATGCAAACCCTCGACGAGAACATTACTTGCGTCTAAAAAACAGAATAGCCTGTCCTGGCATCTACAGTCACGCCGTGGTCAAAGTCACCTTAATAAATCAGTCAGTCAGTCAATCAGTCTTATTTATGTAACATCCATCCATGTTATTTCATGACATTTTATAACAGAGCAGGCTGAATGAAGCTCTACATTCAACACCACTCTTCATTTGAAGATGCATAGATGTATGTATTGTTATGGCCAGCTGAAGCCACTGACAAATAAAGGGAGGACGAACGCAGTACATTGTAGGCAAATGTTGATTTATTACAAAAAATAGGTGATTACTACAAAGACAATGCAAATTTCACATGCTGCCAAAGCAACCTAACATAATAATCACTTAGAAGGGGAGCAGGGGTCCATCAAGCGCAGGGTCTGTCAGCCTCTCCTCTTTGAATCCATCTTCAGATCCACAGATGCACTGACCAGCCTGATCTTTATACAGGTGAGAACACCGGGCCCAAGTGATCTCAATCCACATGCCATCCCCACCACCGCCAGACCACACCGACTGGATCCTGAGGACACAAAACACAACAGCCAGCAAACAGGCCACCAGAGTATCGTCACACGCATACACATACCTTTAGATGTGGCAATTTGGTTTTCAAGAGGGTTCTCATGTTTATATTAAAGGTATTTATTATGGAGGTATAATCAAAAACAATTCTCATTGAGAGGTCACTCTAATTTTAAGATCAACAGTCATCTTTCTTCTTCATCCTGATGTATGGGTTAAATTTCACCAGGTCATGTTTAACATACAGTATATACTGTACATGCCGAAATGTGCTGGGTTGCTGCCACGTCGCTGGGCGATCATATTTTCATTAAGGATTTAAGGATTTGAATGGGTGTACCTGATACAGTGACCAGTGAGTGTAAATATTTAATCATGACACGTATTCAAACAATCAATCCACCAAAATGAAACTATTCTGTGTAACAGTCTTTGTATCTGCAGTCAGTTATCTGCCTCTGTCTCAGTCAGTGTTTGATGCTGTTTTCATCACATGTGCAGTTTGTAGAAAGTTGACATCCAGAAGGGAAGTCCTGTGTTTGGATTTAATGGGATTTTAAATTGCTGCTTTTGCTGACTAGAGGTATTACAATAGATGAGATGCACACAGTAGAAGCCAAAGCGTATGCTTGGGCCTTTGGTAAAAAATTATTAACGGTGTGGCTCTATCCTGTGTTCTCATGCTTAGACAAAAAAAAAGGAAGAGACTAAAGCTTCTGCAAAGTGGTTTTATGCCTCCTTAAGAATAACACTGCCAGACAGTGAAATACAGTGATAGGGCATTTGGCCTCTGACCTTCTTTTGTGCAAAGTTGGACTGAAATATCTTTAAGGGCTCTTTAAGGGTAATCATATGTTCTTGTAATATGATTGCCAGAGAAATCCCTTTAATAAACATTCACCTGCACAAAAAACAACAATGGCCTGATTGGATGCTACAGAAAGATTCTTTACAGCATTTCGCTGCTCCTTGGGCCAGATCCTAAAATAATGGTTGCTCCTGTTACTAGCATCATCATTTGTGCAGAATTCTGCCCTGTTTAGCACCTTATCCTCAAAAGAATTTGCTCCAATCATATGCGGGCGCAAACACGCTCACACAGTTTGGCGTCTGAGTGCACTTTGCGCCTCTGACGTTGGCGTGTCCTTTACACTGAGCAGCAAAAACAAACAATGGCACAAGAACAATATGCAGTAACAGCGAGGCACAAGACGAGATTTTGCAGCTACAGTGAGTAGTTCACGTCAGATGAAGTGCTTTAGTAGGTTTAAACCAAAACTTTTAGGGCTTGAGAGCACAAATGCAGGCAAGTCACGCTGAGATAATGGAGGCCATGAGTAGAATTGCTGCTGCACACAAGGCCAGAAATGCTTCTGTTGTAAGGGGGGCAGTAAGCCTGAGCCGCCTGCCATATGATGACCATTAAGAGGCAGGAAAGAAAAATAATTGTAATTTCTTATAACCTAATTTGACATTCATGTTTTTGTTGTACTTTTTGAGTGTTTCTAAATAGTTTATTTATTGTTGATATGTTGATTTATTTTTTATTAATTATATTGTCCTGTTGATCATAAATTATAATATAAATAAATAAATAATATAAATAAACAATTAGACGCAGAGCTTTCCATGGCTTCTGAATCTTTTGTACTGACCTATTTACCTTAGACCAGAGCTGTCTGTGGTCCTGTCTTTAGATCAACATAAAACCCACTGTGACGTACCACTGAGGCCGCTGACTTACTGTTGTCAGGATGAGAAGTTGAGTTGCATTTATTTGGTTAGTTTTGGGTATTATTATGATTTATCCCCTTATTTAGTGAAGCATTCGACATTTAATGGATGCCCCTTAACCTCATGAGACACAGCCGCCAAGTGTGGAAATGTCAATGTATTAATTTTGCCCCTCAAGAAAAAAAACTTCAAATTATTTATTTTGATCACAAATTGGTTTAAAGTGGTCAAAGAACAACGTGTCCATAGGTGTTTTTTTTGTCTTCTTATTGCTGTTGTCCATCCATTTTTTTATTTTCATTTTTATTGGCATTTGTTTTTGGCATTTGTTGCCAAAACAAATGCAGAATATATAACTCAAATGACCAAAAAGTGGCAAGGGGGTCATAGGGGCTTTTAACAGACTGTATTTAGACAAATTATTCATGTTTACGTCAAAATGGTGGAATGGTCAAAGAGACAAACACAGTAGGCTATATAACTGAAAGTCTTCTCACTTTTATTTAGCGCCAAGTCAAAGTAAGAATAACGCTGTACAGCAGAAAATAGAGCACACTTGTTAACATTATTTCTAGCTATATAAAGTATTTTGTTTTAATACATATTAACTGAAAATATAGCATGTTGCTGGAAGTAACGTTATGCCAAACTAAAACTTATTACTGGAAATAATTCTGAATAATATGCTGTCTGACATGCCTGCCCTTGTCCAGTGGGGCAGGTGGCTCCTCTGTTTCATTCCCTGAGTCATTACCATCCTAGTGTTCCTCAACACACAGCCTGGCTCTCATGACTATGTTGTGGAGGATGCAGCACACCACTATGATCCACGACCCTTGGGGCTGTAAAGCAGAGCTCCACCGCTGCGACCCAGGCATCTCAATCTTCTCTTTAAAATGCCGAAAGTGCACTCTATCACACCCTATGTCACACCCCGGTTGTAGGCTGCTTCCCCATCATTGGCCGGATTGCACACCACAGTCATCAGCCATGGCTGAAGTTGGTAGCCCCTGTCACCTATAATGAAAAGCACATATTTTCCCCCGCATTAGTAACTAGAAAGCACTCGGAGAGCGCAGACCTCCGCCAGCGCCACAGTCCTCAGCCATATTGTCATTTTGACCATGAATATTAGTCCTACCTTTATTTCATCTAAATATTTAGATTCCTTGACCATGAAAACATACCATTAGCAACTGGATTCAAAATGACATCTGTTTTAGTTCAGTAGTTATTCACGGAAATCACATTTTTCACCATGGCGGCCAGACGTTGATCCCAATCAACGCCAAAATCGAATCAGTTCTTCCGTTTCCCATGCTAAACATTTCCTGTAAATTTCATCCAAATCCATCCATAACTTTTTGAGTTATTTTGTTCACGGACAGACAGACGGATGGACGGACAAACTCTCCAGAAAACATAACCTCATTGGCGGAGGTAATCAGCATTTGAATACGTTTTCTGAAAAATGAACAAATAAATAATTAAACTAGAAAAGCGCTTGGAGAGCGCAGACCTCCGGCAACACCACAGTCCTCACCCATATTTTCATTTTGACCATAAATATTAGTCCTACCTTTATTTAATCTAAATATTTAGATTCCTTGACCGTGAAAACATCCCATTAGCAACTGGATTCATAATGATATCTATTTTAGTTCAGTGGTTATTCATAGAAAATACATTTTTTGCCATGGTGGCCAGACGCTGATCCAGATCAAAACCAAAATCGAATCAGTTCTTCCTTTTCCCATGCTGAACATTTCCTGAAAATTTCATCAAAATCCATCTATAACTTTTTAAGTTATTTTGTTCACAGACAGACGGACAGACGGACAGACAGACAGACCAACAAACTCCCCCGAAAACATAACCTCCTTGGCGGAGGTAATAAACTTTACCTGGTAGCCAGCAGTTGTCATCCATGTCTTGCACCATCCCGTGCACACTGCTGTTCCTAAATATATCTGTCGTGCACAGACCCAGGGAATTTGGCAACCACATGCGTGATGATGTTATTTGTATTGCACATTACATGGACTTCAACAGGATGGGTATGCTTCCTGTTTTGGAACATGCTTTTGATGTCTGATGATGGAACAGCAAGAACGTCCGTGCAATCAAATGCACCCATAATACTGGGGAAGCCAGCAATATGGAAGATGTCCCGTCGATTATGGGGAAACTTAACATAGCTTCCACTCTTCTCACATTGGCAGGGACAACCTCCCACATGGCCTTGCTGATGGCTGACTGTGAGAGCCCAGAGATGCCTGAAATGAGGTTCTGGAAAGAGCCAGATGCAAGAACCTGTAATGTAGCAACTTATTTCACAATGTCAGGTAAAGCATGGGCTCTCTGGGTGGCAGGCTCAATGTTATTCTTGATGACATCCAGTAGCACAAGGGTCATGCGGCCTGGCAACCGTTATCTGCAAATAATTTCATTCTCACTTAGATCAAAAAAGTAATTCTCTCCTCAATAAATCCTTTCTTGTGCGCCCCTGCCATCTCGCCTGCCATCTTGCCTGCCATGGTGCCTTCACCTGAACATTACTGAACAACAGTAATGGCCTTTACGGCTAACTGTTGTTAGCTGCTAACTATTGTTAGCCGCTACAGCTAACGGCCGTTACTGTTGTTTGACCTTGTTAGCCGTTAGCCGAAGTGGCTAACAGTTAGCTGTTATATGTGACATGAACCTCGTCAAAGACAGTCCCTACGAACTAAACTTATGAGGAGAGCATATTTCGCCAAGTATAACTGAGTAACCATGATGACCACAGGCTAACTGACATTGGACGCCATTATTTGTACAACAGGAAGTGACTTCACTTTCTATCAAGTCATTTCCTGTTGTCGTCACACCCGCTGCTCCCGCCTCTCTTCCATGATTCGGCCGTTAAGCATTTAGCCGAGTGAAACCATTGGACAACGAAGGCTGGCAAGACGGAGATGCATGATTTCAGAAACAGGCAGGTACATCTGCTCTGCAAGGCTTGTATTAGGTGGCACTTGCAATGAGACTCATTTGCATTGGAAGGGGACAAGTTTGCGCTGAATTTATGAATATTCCCTCATTTACATGCATGCAAATTGGACTGGCACAGCGCGAAGTGACAGTGCAGTTCAGGTTCAGTTTGTGTGCATTTCACCCTTTGCTTATGCTTTGTGGATTGCACGCAAATTTTTTCTGCCTTTGCACAGGTTTAGCGGTCACAAACCTCTGGTCAGCCGTTCAGGTTAGAGTGCTGCAGTGCAGTCAGGTAGCAGTCACTGGAACAGAATCTCTTTTTTGTTTAAACATTTAATAGCAAAATAAAAAAGGTATGCATTTCATAAAATGTATAAATGTGTATATATATATATATATATATATATATACATATATATATATGTGTATATGTATATATGTGTATATATATATATATATATATATATATATATATATATATATATATATATATATATATATATATATATATATATATATATATATATATATATATATATATATATATATATATATATATATATGTATATATATATATATATATATATATGTATATATATATTTAGAGAGGGAGAGAGAGATATGTATATTTTCGATTTTAAGTTCAAAATAAACATCCACATTATTATGAGTTGGTATCAGAGGAAGGGCTCAGTCAGGATCAAGATTAATGTTAAACTAGAAATGGAGAAGTGTTCTTTGAGCTGAAGCCAGAGTTGGCGTTGGAAGCAAAGCTGAGAGATGCACAAGGCTAGAGCAAAAGCTTGGACTGGGTGGAGGATGGACTGCCGGTTTTATGCACGCCTCTTCTGACAGTCTCCCACCCAGCTGTCAGGAGAGTCAGCAGTGCACTCCCTGATTGACTGTCGATCCCTCCTTCCCTGCACTTTCCTCCTCCAAGCTACAGAGTTTGATCACAAAGCTAGGTAAATAGTTAATAAATAGTTAATAAATAAATAGGTAATCAAATTGCCCCTGTGACAGTGGGGGAAATATGGCCGATTTGGTAGTGGTTGAACAGTTGATGATTAGAATAACCTAAGACAGCTGGGTAGTCGGTGGTAACATCAATCTCTTTATCCCTACTGAGCCCTGGTGTCTGTTTAAGTCGACAGAGTTGCTCAGTCCTGACATTAAGAGGTCACACTCCTGTCTGCAAGGAAATGGCATCTTAGCAACTTTCCATCGTAGAGACAGCTGTGTTGATAAATGTGGCCACTGAAAACAATAATTTAACATGTGTTTAGGACACAGAAATAAAACAAAAAAATAAATTCTGGCTTATCCCTATAACTGACTGCTCACCTTGATTTTGCACAATATTTGCTACAAAAATGTATCTGGTATGCTCATAACTCCTGTAAGAAGCCCCTGTAATCATTGTAGTAAATAAATGAGGAAAACACTTATTAAATTTTTTGACAATCAAGCAGAGAAATGAGCTGAAAGCTTGTGCTGCAGTTTTATATACGAGGTGGATTATTAAGCTTAAATGTGAACCTTTCAGTCAGTGTTTGCATAGTGAGTCTTGCATGAAGATTCTTTCTCACAGATTTTACTTGTTGCAGCGTGAGAATTAAATGTAAATTTGCTTGCACGAGCTCAGACCTGATGCTGGATTTGATCCCAGTCTTTGCATGGATGTGACCTTGAAACTGGGCCAACCTAAGCTGTACACACGTTTTTCAGCTAGACTTTCAGCTCCGATTCATGCTTTCATGACCTGACACCCAAGATGGACAGATGGATAAAGCTTTCATTGTTTGTCCTCATTTAGGGTCTCCTGTTTAATATTTAAAATCAGTTCTGTTCAGCATTCAGCATTTATTCATGACTTTCATTTTCAAAACTCAAGTTTCTCCTGGAAGAATGCATGCAGCAGGGCTTAAGTTGGGCACACACTACTGGATAGCTGGCAAACTTTTGGGCCTAAATGGCCTCATCTACTAGTGTCAGCAAAGGCCAGCTTATCTGGTGGTCCAAAAATTATTTATGTGAGCATTCTGAGGCGTGAGGGGGGTTGAGGCAGATTGTGTCCCTCCTGAACAGCTCAGGGAGGACTGAGACCTTGACCTGGACTCATTTATATTGAACATGTTTACTGTTTATAATCAGAATTTTTGTTTCGTGTGAAGAACACATAGACAGCTGAGCTCATCAACTGTGTTTTATCTGTGGGGGGGGTCGGGGGGCTCCCACTCCACCTGTTTTTCCCCAGTTTTAATGCACTACACTACACTGAGAGCAGCACTTAGTCACGGTGGAGGGTTAATGTATCTTTGTCTGGGAACAAAGATACAAAATAATGGGGGGGGGGACTGGTGTTGTTTCACTATTTTAGGCTTGGTGTGGCTGGTGGGGTCTGGCCCTTTCTGACCGTGGCTCCGTGCTGGGGAGCCCTACTCCATCCACTGGGATGGTGGCAGTGGCCTTCGGGTGCAGCTGGGCTCTGGTGTCTACGGGTGGGGACCCAGGGTGGTGCACTGTGCTCAGCTAAAAAAATAATACAGACAAGGAAAAAAAAAAGTGTTTTATCATGTCTGGCTGGAACAATCAACCTTGCAGTACAGATGGATCCACCTGATTCATCATCTGTAGTCAGACAGATTCATCTTGCCAAGCTTCAATTTACAATGATTGTGAGCAGCACAGACACAACAGGGTCTTTTGGAGCTGGATGGGCTATGAGTGATACAGCAGCCAGACACTTCTGTACTTCTTGTACAGGGTTAGCATGACTGCTAACAGATTCAGTGGCAGATTTATTGGATCTAGGGCCTTATTTATAAAACTTGCATAGGAAGTGATTGGTGTGCACAAAAAAATAATCTGATTTATAAAACCATGTATGTGCACACCTGCAAGCATTATTCCCTTTATAAATCCCAGTCCACCAGGAGGTTTATGCACCGCTCAATTTCATTTGGAGATAAAATATGATATATGAACATTACATACAGTACTGCCCTGCAAAGGCAAAGAGCAGTTATAACACAAACACTGAAACTGAGGAAATTACCATGCAACCGAGTTCATTTTTTTCCCGTATAGTCTTTTCTTTAAGGGGGTCTGAATACTTTACCCACTGTATGTATGTATGTATGTATGTATGTATATATATAGTATATAGTATATATATATAATATATATATATAAATATATATATATATATATATATATATGTATATATATATGTGTGTGTGTGTGTATATCTATATATGTATATATATATATATATATATATATATATATATATATATATATATATATATATATATATATATATATATGTACATTTACTATATTGCCAAAAGTATTTGCTCACCCATCCAAATAATCAGTATCGGGTGTTCCAGTCACTTCCATGGCCACAGGTGTATAAAATCCAGCACCTAGGCATGCAGACTGCTTTGACAAACATTTGTGAAAATATGGGTCGCTCTCAGGAGCTCAGTGAATTCCAGCGTGGAACTGTGATAGGATGCCACCCGCGCAACAAATCCAGTTGTGAATTTTTATTATATATTCCACAGTCAACTGTCAACTGTATTATAAGAACGTGGAAGTGTTTGGGAATGACAGCAACGAAGTGGTAGGCCACGTTAACTGACAGAGCGGGGTCAGCGGATACTGAGGCGCATCGTACGAAGAGGTCACCAACTTTCTGCAGAGTCAATCGCTACAGAGCTCCAAACTTCATGTGGCCTTCAGATTAGCTTAAGAACAGTGGAGAGAGCTTCATGGATGGGTTTCCATGGCCGAACAGCTGCATCCAAGCCTCACATCATCAAGTGCAATGCAAAGCATCGATGCAGTGGTGTAAAGCATGCCGCCACTGGACTCTAGAGCAGTGGAGATGCATTCTCTGGACTGACAAACCGCACTTCTCCATCTGGTAATCTGATGGACCAGTCTGGGTTTGGCGGTGTCAAGGAGAATGGTACTTGTGGGACTGCATTGTTCCAAGTGTAAAGTTTGGTGGAGGGGGATTATGGTGTGTGTGTGTCGGGGGGGGGGGGGGGGGGGGGGGTCAGGAGCTGGACTTGGCCCCTTAGTTCCGGTGAAAGGAACTCTGAATGCTTCAGCACACCTAGACATTTTGGACAATTCCATGCTCCCAACTTGGTGGGGACAGTTTGGAGCGCTTCCAACATGACTGTGCACTAGAGCACAAAGCAGGTCCATAAAGACATGGATGACAGAGTCTGGTGTGGATGAACTTAACTGGCCTGCACCGAGTCCTGACCTCAACCCAACAGAACACCTTTGGGTGTTCTTTTCTGCTGTAGAAGTAGAAGTAGAAGATGTTGACTTTTTACTGGAGGTGTAGGTCTTGGTTTTTCTATGCTGTGACCTCTCTTATTTAAGAAAAAAGAAGATGAAAAATGTTTGGTCAGTGCTCTGTATGCACTCGTTTGTCCTGAAAGAGTCACATTTTATTTAGCCTATTGATTTCTGAAAATGTTAACTTTTTCACTTGATGTGTGGGCCTACAATTCTTGGCTGGGACCTCTTTAAGAGAAAAAAAATGATTATTTGGCTACGTTTGCACTTTTTCTATTTAATTTGAGGTTTTTCTGATTGAATCTAGAATAAAGGCCTTGAATTAATTTGCCAAGGACTATTTTTATGCGATTTATCGACGAGGCTGAGGCTAATGAGATAAAAGTTTATTTTGGTTCCAAGCAGTTCAAGAAAATTTCAGTTCATCATAAGGCTGGGGGATTGCCTGACACAGTGGTGGGGCTCTACATGGATCTGCGGAGTTGTGGTGCGGAGCTGAAGGAGTGTGGTGGTGACCGGTGCATGGACTTGTGGCCAGTCGCGATGGGGGAGGAGGTGGGGGGGAATCCCCATGAGTAGGATGAGCTGATTGGACTTCATCATCCTTGGCTTCGGAACGTCATGGACGTACAAGGATTATTCCGATAGATCAGGTTTGATGAAGAAAGATGTGCCAGCCTAAATACTGACCACAGAGAAAACTTGCTGTGTTGGACTCACTTTTTGATGGAGGTTTGTGTTTCAGACTCATTCAGTCTGGATGGCTCAGATGGTGGACGGTGTTGTTTCAGCTCTGAAAGGCTGAGGTGCATTTTGGCTGAAAAGCGCCTACAGGCTGGTTGAACATCAGATGTGGGTCTGCTTAATAGGTGAGTGATGCTGACTGACGAGTTGTTGATAGAGTATGATGGCGAGTTGCTTTGAAATGAACACCAGAAGTTTAAGCAACTTTTCCACAAGGTGCTGTGCGTTGAGTGTGCAAAACAAAAGGGGGAAATGGTTGGTCAGAATTTATAGGGACACAGGAAGAGGCGTGCTGGTGTAGTCCTGCTCCTGAAATTTTGCTTTAAGCTACACTAGAGGAACTAGTTGTGCACTCAATAAAACATATCCTGCATTTAAACCATTGTTATAAATATTGTTGAAACCATAAAAATGTGGACATATGGGAAGGCTGTAAGACACAAACTGGACTTTGGTTTGGGTCTTTTATTGGGGGAAATTTTATCAACTGGGCCTCAGTCACTTTTAATTGTATACCCCTGCATTAAACCTTAACAGCTATAATGATTATAAGGTAGAGAGGACTGACGTTAAGTTGTTTAGCATCATCCAGCTGAACTGAAATCAGCTAGCTTGAAACAAATTAAAAAGAGTTTATATCCAACATGTCTGTTTATAGTTGAGATGTCTTTCACCATGACTGGACCCAGGTGAATGAGTTGGGTTGTGTGCGGTATGATGCGTCCTGTAGCAAAAACAAAGCTATTAAATCTGCCATTATCTGCTCCGCTGTGTGAGGTCCATTACAGTTTCAGATCTGTTAGGACTCTGCAGATCTTTATGTGTGCGCAAGGCATTAGCAGCAAAACCACAGTGAGCTCAGAGAAGAAGCCCTCAGGAAGGTTTCCACTTGTCAGTGCAGGATTTACACATTTAAGGCCCTGCAGTGGGAGCGCCTCACAGGCCTGGGGCCCTGAGCTGTTCTCTGCCTTTGGGCCCTTGTATGTTTGCTCTGCCTCTGTATGTTTTTCCACTGTGGTGTGTGTGGTAGTGTTAACACTTGGACTCTCGTCTGGAGTTTAAGAGGATCCTCTTCACTACACCTCACATTGCTCCCAGTGCTACATCAGCAGCCAGATTAAACTATTAGAGAGTTAACATAATATAAAACATTATTTTATATAATACCCTCAGAGTTTCAAGGATTATTGAAAGAGTCGAGGGTTTGTATTGAAAGTGGTGTGAGGGAGCCTGAATATTAAAAATCCTTCAACATGAAGTCACTCCAAACCAGGAATGGTTTTCTTTATGGAAACATTTCATTAAATCTGTTATAAATGCCTCCTTTGAGACAAAACCTCCAGGTTTATATTGTGTTCAAGTGTCAAAGCAAACAGACTTAACTCATACATTCAGATTTAACACCTTCCTCATTGATCTTTTTATTTGGTTTGATTACGTTGCACTAGATATCAGTTTCATTTCTGTTTTTATTCAAGATTCATCTATGCTCTAAATTAGTTTTTATCAAAGCTTTGCTGCTTTTTATTTTTCATATCTGCAACCCCTTTTTTGTTGCTTTTTTCCTTTTCAATCATTCATTTTCCTTGTATGTCTTGTTTGTTGTACTTCTATTCATACTCACGTTTAATTTACTCCCTGTCTGTTTTACTTTACAGCAGTTTGTCTCCATTTTTAGTCTCTGACTGTCATTCCTTTGTTAAGCATGTTGAGTTGCATTCTTATGTAAACTGCAAAAGAAGTCAAGTTTAGTTGAGATAGGTTTTAGTTTCCCACCTCTGCGCCGCTTTGTCTTGACAAAAACAGCTTCCTTGACTCATGCAGGGGCGGACCTACCATTAAGGCGAAGTAGGTGATTGCCTTAGGCCTCCAACTTGTAGGGGCCCCCCCGCCCCAGCCAGCAAGGGCCAGAGCCACTACAGCCAGCAGCACCCCAATTTTATTAGCATAGTAATAATACAAATGGCAAAACAAACAAAAAAGTATCCAAATGCCAAAATCATATAATCATATTACCCCCCTCTCTCCATCCAACAATGGACTGTTCCATGATGATGGAAGACTGAGCAGCCAGGAAGTCAAATGAATTAGTTTATGTGAGAGGCACACAAGTTAAAATGAAGCTAAATCATCTGAGAAAAGGAGAAAATTAAACAGCGAGAGGAAATCAAAAAATTTACTGCCACATTCCCAAAGGTGTTGGTGACACCACTGACAGAAAAAATGACAACGAGCCAGAGCTAATCGTCGCAGACTGTGAGGTCCAGCAGGCTAGTGCGACTGGCTGCTGCCGAGTCAGGTGCCATGAGCCCAGTGGTGGAACAAAGCAGAGATGATGTAGACGAGGATGTGGTGAGTCCGCGGCCACGCAGCTCCCTCCTAACAGTCCTGCCGAATTAGTCTTGGATGATGAGCAGATATGTGAAAACCTCTTCTCTCCCTCTCGATCACTCTACACATCAGTTGCTTCACATAATGTAGCCTTTGTCTAAAAAAGTACCATTTCACTAATGCAATCTCTCACACTTAAATAAAAAAGCTCACTCTAAATGTTAGAGTCTGGTGCATTGCCATTGTTTGATTATATTCATTAAAAGACATTTCTTCTTTCCTCAGACCCTTTAGCGGCCTTTCGTCTGGCTATTTACGCTGCTCGCAGTGCAAGCCATCCACTCTGTCCCGCACAGTCTGATTGTTCACGTAAAACATTTAACAAACAAACATTGCCTTCAGTTAAACAGTAAATAACATAAATGAAGCATTCACTGATTTAAGTAAGGCTTTCACAAAACGCAGAGAAAGGAAGGAAAAGCTGAAGGAGTAATTTTCATCCAATGTACGTGTGAACATTTGATCTACAGTAAATCCCTCCTGAATCACTCAGCATCTTTGTGCGAGTGCGCTTACTCTTCAGCAGTGTTGGGCACGTTACGTTAAAAAAGTAATTAGTTATAGTTACTAGGTACTTTCCCCAAAAAGTAATTGAATTACTAACGGAATTACCCCTTCATAAATGTAATTAGTGACCAGGTAAAGTAATTGATGCGTTACTTTTTTGAAAAAGCTTTTGCTGCCTGAACTGTGTGTTTCTGTCTCTGTGTTCTTCCTTGTTGTCACTTGCTGCAGCAGCTCCGACATCATCAGTTCTCCAACCCTCCGCCGACGTGCTGCAGCACTTGCAGTGGAATTCGCCTGATAGACTAGAATGGGAGCGAAGTGCTCCGCAGTACGTTTCAAGGGCACTGTGCAGCTCTGCGTTGGTGAAGCGCCGGCGTGCGCCAAGGCACAGGACATTAGCTTCAGGTCTATTTTCTGCACGGCCGCTTCCAAACCTTGTAAATTCACTGTCGTGAAGAAAGCACCAGACAGGAAGTCAACGTGTGGAGAATCCGGAAGTTTCAATATAAAACACAATGCACGGACTCTCGAACGTAAATTTCCTCAATTATTTGTGACTATGTCAAAACCGGAGGCACGAGCATCAGGTTAGCAGTCGGTCAGAGGGTCCCAGAGACAACACGGTGTCGAGGTATAGAAATAGCCTATATAACATTGTATACATGACACCAAACAAGGATACAAGGATATAGGATATAGGCGGATAAAAGTTGAATATCATGAAGCTGTGTGGTTGAGACCAGCAAAGGGACCTAAGAGAAGCGTAGTGAGGTAATGTTTATTTCTTTTCTCAGTCCATAACATGCTTTATGAGCGTGTAACTTCGCTATTCTCATGAGAGCCTGTGGCTCTCCGGGGATCAGCCCTCCCCCTGCAGGGCTGCGCGCCGTGGCGCTCTTCGGCACGCCGCTTTGAGTGGGCTTTGTCTGTCAGAGCGAGACCGCGGCACAGCGCTTCCGCGTGCCATGGAATTTGGGGATGAGGCAGGTTGGATAACAGCTGCTTGACATCGGTGCAAAGTAACGCGCCACATTTTACTGCCAGTGACGGTAACGGCGTAACACATGAAAAAGTAATTCATTAGACTACCCGTTTCTGGGAAAACGTAACGGTGTTAGTAACGCCGTTAATTCTAACGCCGTTACTCCCAACACTGCTCCTCAGTGTGTCAAAAGAATGCAGACAGACACTGGGACAGTGAGGGACCATCAGTCACTTTGTGTGATTTTAGAATTCAAAAGGTGTCTTGATATATCATGTGCACGGTTGGAGTGAAGGTAAAAACTTAAAAAACGAGGAGTCAGCCTTTAAATGAACCAAAACTCAACACCGTTCATCAGTCCAGGTCTTGTTTTCATTCACTATTTTCTAAATGAAAAATTCCTCCTGAGTGTCCTGGATCACTTATTCTCCATGATACTGTATAAAAACAGACTTTGACGGCTCAAGCCTCAAATCTAACTAGTGCAGCAGTTTTTAACCTGTGGGTGGAGGTCCAGAAGTGGGTCTCAGAGCTGTTTTCAGTGGAGGATGTATAAATCAGATGAAAATGCTTCAAATATGTCTATGGAGGCCCTAAGAGGACAAACATCCATAATAGTATGTCAGAGTATACCCACTAGAATAAACCAGACTACACTGCCTTGTACAAGACAAAACTTGGAGAGTGAGTTATTTAATTTGGATAGTTAGATAGTTGAATAAATGAACAAAAACTATTAAGATTAATACAAATAGGTGGATACATGAATAAATAATATACAAAATTATTAAGATAGATAGATAGATAGATAGATAGATAGATAGATAGATAGATAGATAGATTTTAAAAAAGATATATAAATGAATGAATAAACAAACAACTAGCTGATTAATATAGATCATCCTGAACAATAGATCCCGCTCATTCTGACCCAGGCACCCCCCTTCACAAAGCACAAAAGCTAGGGTAAACAGTCACCTTTTCCTTTCCTACTTTTTTTGTTTCTAAAGAACAGATGAAGGGGGTCCTGGGCTATGTTCGCCTTAGGCCCCCTCATTGCTAAGTCCGCCACTGATATCATATATCATATATTTGTATAGACTTCTGTTGAATAAGGCAGATCGAATGCACTCACTACTATTCCCAGATGGACATGGATTGTCACTGTGTGAGCTGGAGTAGAAAAAGCTGTTGTGAACTGTCACGGGGGTCTTCCGTGTCTCCAGTACGTTACGTGAGGTAAAGCTAACGTAACATCTACTTCACTGTCCCTCCAGATGATTGCTTCTTCCCCTCCTTCTTTAAGTCATTTATACATTTATTTTATTTATTTATTTACATGATTGTTCCTTCAGATGGACAACATCATTTTCAATGGGTTCCTCGCAGGACATAAATTGACAGTACAAATAATGATACAATTCAAAACTGACTCTGGGCAAAACATATAGAGAGTGAATATGTCCCTTTATTAAGAAGTGTGCATTGTTGTTATTTGTTTTTTATTTCTTAAAGAAATATGGTTTAGATCTGATACAACTGCTACTGAAGCTGTTAGCATCTATGCTAATCTCTGTATAAGCTATCACTTCCAGTTGTTGTGTTGCTGGTAGCTCTCACCTCTTCCTGATCAAAAGCAGTGGTTCCCAACCTTTTTTGTCTTGTGAGTCTTTTTGTTACACCACGAGTACCCCCCCCCCCCCCCCCCCCCACACACACACACACACTCATACATGTTGATGATTCTTCAAAAGTACAAGGTAATCAGCCTAGCCTGATTTATATGGATTCACTCCTAAGTGATGCAGCCACAACACTGGCAGTAACATTTGGTGTTGAGAAAGAAACTTAACACTGAAGAAAAACTTGAATTGACACTGAAACAAGTATTGCCATTGTAAAATGTGGAATTGAAAAATAGCATGCAGACATACATACAGTCCAATTCATCAGTGTTGACAATGACAGAGGAGGCTACCATCAGAAAAACTGTTCAGCGGTGCCCGGTCTGTCTGTCAGACTGATCTGTAGCCGAATAAGCAGAGAGCCCGGGGGTCTCTTTGTGTCCAGCAGCAAAAAAACGCCGAAAGTTGCTCATCAAGTCGGATCTTCAGGCTTAAAAACACAGCTCCATGTGAGTGTAGACGAGTCATCCATACACACATCATCAGCAGAGAGCTACAGGCTGCCATTAACATGTGTTGCCATCTTCCACGTCATCATTCTGCGCGGCTTGGACACCAAACAGCGTTTACTGTTTGATGAAAAATTAAGAATATATCAGCGTCACATCTGCAAAACTCTGGCCGATGTTGAGTACTTTGAAAGGGGTACAATCGGCCGTTTAAATCAGCTGGTCGGTTGTAATTTCATGACTGTATATGTGACTGAGATGATTTACCTTTATACAACTCAAATTTGGGCAGCAGCAGCAAGCCAAGAGAGGCTGTTCTCTATGTTGTGGTGCTGAAATGAGAAGACAACACACAAAACAACAGGTCAATTATAAAGATACAGACATCTTAACAGAATGCATCATTTGTTTTACTATTTGTCCCTCTCTCCCTGTCCCTTTGTCATGTTGTCTCTCTCCCTTTTTACTTTCTTTTTCTTGTCTTTTTCTTAAAGCTTTTGTATTTTTTTTCCTTTTGTCTTTGTGTTTCTTCTTCTTCTGTCCTTTTTACTCATATTCCTCTCCCTTTTTTCTTTTCTTCTTCCCGTCTTTTTCTTGTAGTTTTTGTATTTTTCTCACTTTGTCCCTAAAATCTTATTTTGCGAGCCTCGGCCTCAGCAGATCTTGCAATGAGGAGATCTATATCCACTGACTTCCTGACTTCTTGCTCGATGGAGAGAACAGCGAGTGCAGACAGCCTCTCCTGTGACCTCAGATATGTTTTCATTGCATCTGCTTCGAGAAACTTCTCACCTGAAGCTACTGTCACAGGGAGAGTGAGCAGAAGTCTGAGGGCTATACTCATATTTGGATATAGGTCTAGGATATTCTCCTTACAGATATAATCAAGCATCTCAGATGGTGATGAGATATGTGTGAAAGGATTGAACTGCACCCTTTTCCTTAAGTTTCAGGTCCTCTGCATCAATATCCTCCATTCTCTGCTCCAGTCTGTGGCAGCTTCCCTTCCTTCTCAGTGCTCCTCATGATGTTAGTGGAGTCGAGAAATCCATACAGCTCAGAGAGGGTTTCCACGTGTGAAAATCTCTCCTTTAATGTAATACGAGCTGTATCAATGAGAGGCAAGAAAAACTCTCTTTTGTAGATCTCTTCTGCAGTTGACCGAGTTTGCCCTCTTCCCTCATACTCAAACTGTTGGGTTGGTCTTCTCTGATGCACCTCTGGCCAGCTCATCTCCACCTCAAGCCTCTCTTTTATTTCCCTGGCCTCTGTTTTGGCAGTGTTGAACCCATCTTCCCGAAATTCCTGAAGGAATTCTGTCACTTCCCTGATTTCTTTCCCGACTGCTTCAATTGAAACTTTCTGGCTCTGCAGGGTCTTGCTGGCTTTATTTATCTGGAACAACACATTGTACCACACAACGGTACTTACCACAAAAGGCCACCTCTGCATCTCCTGGCAGATGCTTCAAGCTGGCTGTTGACAATGCCTTCAATGTGAAGTTCTTGACATGCTCTGTGAGAATGGACCAGCAGTGAACTAAGGAGCTGAACAGTGTAGAGTCGCTGTAGCAGACAAAAGAAGGTGATGGATGTCACAGATGACTTAGCAGCATCCCCAACAACAAAGTTCAAAGTGTGACTTACACAAGGAACACACTCTTCTAACACTCTCTTTTAGACCCCCTGCTTTTTACCCTGCATGTTACTGCCTTGTGATAAGACTGGTCACGACAGTTGAAGAGGTCCAAACCTAGAGTTTCTAGGTGCCCTAAAAATGACTCACATAAACCTCTTCCTGTTGTGTCAAGTGTCTGAAGAAAACTAGCCTTGCAGAGCAGACAGACCTGCCTGATTCTGAAATCATGCATCTCCATCTTGCCAGCCTCCATTGTCCAACAGTTTCACTCGGCTAAATGTAGCTGTAGCAGCTAATGGCTAACAATTAGGCGCTAGGTTTAGCCAGTACATTTGCTACGTCATAGCAACGTTGCTTGATATGGATTGTCCGCAATCAGTGTTTTGAGCCAAACAATGGTCCAATCACAAGCTGCTGTTGTATTTGAAGGTTCTGCCCCTGAAAACATTCTTGCAGAGCTCCTCCCCAGATGGATTAGTGAAATATTTTTAATATAGAACTGTCCATCTAGCATGTCAGGTTAGAAGAAAACCAAAAGTGCTCATGAATGGTGATACTTTTTGAGGATTCACAATTCACAATCCATAGCGCCACTGAAAGCTGCTCATTGTGACTGAGGTCTAGAGTGCAGTCAATGATAACAGCATAGTATTTAGCTTTCCTTACTATCTCCACAATTGCATCGATTGTGCATTTTGCTACAAGGGAGATGAGTCCATTTTGAATGTGTTTGCTTAAGAATTGTCACTTAACTCTTTGGCCTGACTTCTCCTCAGATGCTCTCTCATAATTGGGTCAAACTGAGCCATGAATTGAACTTGCCCAAGGAAATTTCCATTTCCAGTCTCAAACAACCTGTTAGAGTGGCTATGAAATGCTAGATTGCGCTCTGCTAGATGGTTAACAATCGCAATTAATCTCGTCAGAACCTCTTTCCAGCGATTTACTTCAAGAGAAAGAAGATTTTTGTTCACCTAACCTATAGCTGTATGTGTCTGGAGTTTCTGTGATAGGTTGCGCCAAAAATCCATATTTGTAATGTGCTCAGCTGACTTTTCATGCTGTCTTAGATGGGCTAAAAGATTTTTCCAATCATTAAACCCATCCTCACTCAGCTGATTGATCCTTCTTCTGTTTCCAAAAAGGTGGCAGCAAAAACAAATAACACAGTCCTTCTTTTCACTGTAGACAAGCCATGATCGGCTTACCTGTTCTCCATTTTCATTTGCATGTAGTAGTTGCTGCTAGTAAATCTAGGCCCATCTTCATTTCTTGGGAAGATCCTGTCCTTAACCTGAAGTGATCCCCTCTGCACTATTGAGCAGCGTGCACTGTCAGACAGCTGTTTTGGCCAGAGTGCTGGGCCATCTTCAAGAAGTACACTGTGCTGACCAATTACTAGCAGAGTGGATGATGCTGGACTCTCGCAATCTGGTGGAACATCATCCTCAAAGCCTGGCTGGATGATTTCAGAACTCTCACTGTCACAGCCCATCCCTGTCTCATTCTGAAAACAGACACACACAAAACACTGTATAAGGCTCTTACCCAGTGGTGAAACGTAAGTATACTTCCTCAATTGCTAACGTAGAAATTTGAGGATGTCATGCAACTTCAATTTTGTCTGCTCCGCTGTATCTCAGAGGCAAATACTGCACTTTCTTCTCCACTAATTTACCATATTCACGTGGCTGGTTACATATTTCTAACCCTTCCTGCTCAGTGGAAACCACGTAAACCTCAAATTGATGACTTAATACTAATATTTATGATAAACTGAAGAGTCTTCCTTTGAGGGATGACTTCTTAAGAAGTCAAAACTCTTTAAAAAATCGTCTTGGGACAGCTGGAAAATGCATCATGATAAGACTGAAAACAGGCTGCAAGTCACAGGAAAGACTAGAGATGCTACAAATCTAATGCAATTGTTTAAACTGCCCAGCAGTAAATGAATTCATTTAAAATTAGCTCAACCTTGAACATCTACAGCAGTAAATGATAACACACATTGTAGGGACCACTTGTTTAAAAAACTCAAAGAAAAAAATCGGAATATCAAGCTGAAACTTTAACCAAACTCAATGGATCACTGATGCACCGTGGGGATGTGATTTATGCAGACAAAATAAGTCCAATGCCCAAAAGTTCTGCGATTTCTTGGCAAACAAGCAAACATAAGAACAAAGGAGATCACGGCTCCTGCTGCCTCTCTCACGCTGGTAAAAAAAGCCATAGGCCCACCCCGGTGCATGCTGGCTGTCTGTCACCTACCTACCTAAGTAACATCCGGTGCCCACAGTTTGTCATTACCAGACAAACAAAACTAATGATAATAATAAATATGCAAAACATCTAATTATAGAAACAACTAGCCAATATATATATATTTATATATTCATGCCCCAAAAATCTAACCTAAATTTATTATAAGACAAAAAAATGTAGCTAAATCTAACAACTAATACTTCAACTTACTTCCAAATTAAAGATAAACCACAAAATACAACAAATAAACAAACAGCTCCAACACACATTAAAGCAATATTAATACAAAGCTATAACACTGACAGGGATCATTTTAATGCAGAGTGAGTAGTTGTTAATAACTTCCTAAAAGACGCTATGAGTTTCTAAGTAATAACAAAAAAGGCTCACTTTTAGATATATGCCTGATCCAAATACACACTTTAAGATGAGTTTTATAGCATCGAAAAAGGTTATCTATAAATGCTATTCCTTAGCTTCTTGGTCAGGTCGGACAGGGCTGGACTGACCTGTATATGCTACTCAACTTCGGGAACAAGACAATTAAAACTAGAGCAAATTTATTTATTATTTGAACACGTCTTATAGCACCCGGCTGTAAGTAGTGATATATAGCCGGCTACAAAACCACGATACCATGTTTTCCAAAAATTGCTTGTTGTCACACATCAAAAACTACCGCTACGTAACTAGAAAGAGATACATTACCTCGTCGCTTTGCATCCTGTAAGTTGTTGAAAAAAGAAATTATAAAGCAATGCAGAGTTCTGAGGAGGGTCTGAGCTCCATTTATTAGCATCACAACGAACACACGCTTTGGCTTGGGTCACGTCTTTTGGTGTGTTCCAGTTGTAGTCAGAAGTAGGAATTGCAACTGCAACTGGAACATCCCCCGAAGTCGGAATTTCCTACTGGGAACCTCGCGACCCCCAAGTTGACTATCGAAGATGGATGCCTCCAGTGTGAACAGTTATTTAGCTCCTGTAATAATCAATTTATTTGCACTTCTGACTAGTGTGTGTTGCTCTAGATCAGCTGTATACATAGTATTGTTAGACTTATATTTACAAAAATGCTGCCATAGTGATAATCACATTCTTCATGTGATATTTGTGAACAACAGCACAGCACGTGCTAACAACAGCTACCAATAACATGTTTTTTCCGACTTCAACTGGAACGCCGATAAGTCGGAGATGATGTCACTCCCAGTTCCGAAGTTACTGGAACGCAGTATTACAACAGTCGCCGCGTGTGCTCATGGGTAGCAGAGTCTTTATGTTGCCGGAAAGAGATTCTCCTCATAGCACCTTTAAGTTATATAGTTTTTATTGTTTTGAATGCATGACTTAACACATTAAGGACTAAAAAAACTTACCAAAATTATCTGTAAAGTCTGAAGTTTTCCAACAAATTCAACATGGAAAAAAAAAAAAACGCCTAAATAATTGATCTCTCATCCTCTGTAGCAAATAGAAACGAAATTCAAAGCTTACTTCAAAATGACCCATAAGATTTCCCATCTTCAATAGAACAAGGAAATACTTATCAATTAGGGGTGTAACGAAATGGTCAACTCACGAAACAATACGAAATACGAAACAGGGCTCAGGATACTAAACACTCACAATACAAAATAAAGATTATAGAAAATCCCCAACAGTAGGAAGTTGTGCAAAAATCTCATTTTCTTTATTTTCTTCCTAATGCAGACATACAAAAAATATTGCTGCATCAGTACAAAATAAATGCTCTTTGAAAAAAACCAAAATTGTAGTTTTTCCCCTTATTTAGACTACAGTGCAAATACAAAAATAAAATCTCAATAAAAAATGCTTTGCTGTTGTAACAATCAGGATAAGTACATTCTTGAAATGAAAAGGAAAACAAATAGTCCTCAGAGCTGCAGTTTAGACCTATAAATGTCTGAACTGTGAACTATAATATTTAGCCTATAACAGTGCATATACTTCTGATCTTCAAGTTTGATCAAATTCTGTCAACTCAACAGTAGATGCAAAAATCAAATATTGTTTTTCATGTAGACTTACACAAACATACAGTTGCTGCCTGTCTCCAGTTCAAAGTAGTTGGTAGTTGTACTCGCCGCAGTATACGGCAAACTGTAGTGGCATATTTTGCACACGGTTGTTGTTTTGTCAGCGATCTTCTCACCGTTCTCTCATCTTTTACATGGGAAGCCAAAATAGGTCCACACAACCGACTTATTTGACGAAGGAGCATCAGCTAATTCCTCCACCTCATCTTCCTCCATTCTGAAGCGAGTGTTTTGCTACAGTAGGCGAGGAGGGTAAAAAATCACCAGCGTCCCTTCGCGTTTTTTATTTCGTGCGTCTCAAATTTTATTTCGTCATTTTTTATTTCGCACAATTTCGTGGCACGAAATTTCGTTACATCCCTATTATCAATATGGGGAGGGTGGGGGGAGTTTAACACAGAACTTTATTTTTATGTTTCAGGTCAGCCATGCTTGTCTTATGTACACCTGCTCCATCGCTTCTTGATTGGATACATTCCATTCCACCATCAGTCATCACATGAAGGTTTTTTTTTGTAAATATTGAACAATTTTAATATTTACAGTTGTCGGCCCGACCCGTTTCAGAGCTGATGACCAACAAATTCCCTCTCAACACCTCAGACCTCGGAATAATCTTAAAGGATAATCTTATAAGACACAAGATAATCTGGTATTGCTGCCTTTGGTCTAAGGCTGTCACTTTTCCTCAAAATCTCAAAATCAAACTCGAACAATTTTCAAACTTGCACCCAAATAATCTTTGATTATTTGGTGTGTGTGTGGAACAACTTTAGGAACATCAAACATCACGTACTGCGCCTGGTCTCTGCTGTCCCTCCAGCTTAACCAGCTCACAGTTTTCCTGATGGGCCTGTGTTAAGACTTCTGGAGACGGAGCAAAGTGAGGATCAACTCGTTCTCCGTGACGTTCACAGCGGAGGCAAAGCGTCACAGGAGCGTAAATATCCCAGCAGTGTGAACTGGGCTGCAGTATCAGCGTCTCAGCCCGGAGCAGGCCTGTGTTTACACCTCATGGTGCAGGTATGTTAAAGCTCTCCAGAATCTCATCAAACCCAGAGGCAGGCTGATATTTTCATGATTGTGTTACTTCTGCTGGACCTGCTGATTTAAAGGTCGAGCTCAGAGGGGTTTTGTGTGGAGCGGGGGACCTAAAGTGGAGCAATGCAAACTCATCATCTCCCCCCCTCCCCCCATGCACACGAGCAGCAGTGGAGAAGAGAGCTGATTTCATGGATGGGCTTCATTTTAGGGAAGCCACTGGTCAGACCGGCACGCTGTCTGGTTTTATTCAGAGCTGACGGCTGGACGATTCCTGCAGATTCATCACTAGCAGAAGACCTCTGGACTGAAGCTGGCATTTGATGTTTCCTTAAGTTATGCTTACGCCACCTGACCCAGAGGTCAACGGTCAAGTCTTGGCATGTCTTTCATCCTGCAGAGATATCCAAGTTGCAGAGGAATTTGGGCCCAAATGGCAAAAACAAGTCGTTGTTGGACTTAACTTGTGAGAAGCTTTGTTTTTTGTTGTTATTTGCCCCCCCCCGCTGTTTGTTTTGTTGTTTGTGTTTTTAACTGCTCTGCTCCATCTTCTATTACAGGTTCTGCTGTGCACACCATACAGCAATCTCAAAGCAGTCCGCACTCACACTCACACACACACACACATAGAGTCATCACTCATATCACACAGCTACAGTCATTGATGCGCACAACATGGCATCATTAACATTTGTAACCTGGAACATCAGAGGTATTGGCACCCAGACAAGAAGAACCAAAATATTTTATCACCTAAATGATCTTAAAGCAGATATTTGCCTACTACAGGAAACACCTCTCAGACTCAGACTGTGACTAATTAAAATCAGCACAGTTCTCTCACAGTTTCTCAGCCCCTTATAACTCCAGACAAAGAGGTGTATGTATCTTGATAAATAAAAAAAAATTCATTTATCCATAACACAACGATCGCAGACCCTGAAGGACGTTTTATAATCATTAATATATCCATAAACAATAATCCGGTAACAATTGGCAATATCTACGGCCCCAACAACGACGATCCTTCCTTTTTTTTAAACTTCTTTAATTCCCTATCAAATGTTTCCGATTGCCCAGTAATTATAGGAGGCGATTTTAACACAACTATTAACCCAATACTTGATAAATCTAAAATAATAAGAAATAACTGTATCTGGCAATCTACTAATACAATAAACAGTTCATGAGTGATCTTGGTCTTGGTGATGGCTGGCGACTACAGCACCCATCCTCTAGAACAGTGGTTCCCAAACGGGGGTACGTGTACCCCTAGGGGTACGCGAAGTGATGTAGGGGGTACGTGAAAAACTGTCAGGTCTCAACAGTTGTTTAAGTAGTTCAGGCTCAAACTGATAAATGTTTGTATTGTGAGCTTTGATAAAGGCCTGAAGTGTTGGCAGAGAGTCTGAGGCATCTTGGAGAGGGAAATCTGTCCTAAATTATCTAAGATTCTTGAAATAACATACAATAAGTTCAGTCAGACAGCCTTTTAATTAAAGCTTTAAGTTCATTAATGAAAATGTTTCAGAAATGTACATCTCTTTTTCAAAAGTGGACTGGTGTTGCCCACTGTCAATGCTGGTAAATCAATCTATTTAGTTAGAAATATTTCAGTTTAATAGGTTTTATTTGTATGTTATGCATGTAAAATGTGGGAGGTGGAAGTGCGGCAGGCTTAAATATTTATTTTTCTCTGTGTTATAAGTGCATGAGAGTTGGGGGTACATGGCTGGAGGTCAAGTGTCGGAAGGGGTACAGGCTGTGAAAAGTTTGGGAACCACTGCTCTAGAGAGTACTCTTTCTACTCACCTGTCACCACTCCTACTCACGCATTGACCTCTTTCTGTCTAGCAACTCAATTATATCACAGATCTCTGATTCAAAAATTCACCCTATAATTATTAGTGATCATGCTCCAGTAACTTTCAGATGGAACCCTATCAACGAACCCAAACGCACCACTAAATGGTGTTTTAACTCATCTCTTCTAAAAGACCCAGAATTTGACAGCTATCTCAGGAGAGAGTGGGCCTCCTTCCTTGAAATAAATGATTCCCTGGAGACATCACCAACCATTCTTTGGGAAACAGGTAAAGCAGTCCTACGAGGTAAAATCATATAATTCTCTGTCAATAAGTCTGTTGCTGGCTCGGTGCCATGGGGGGACTCTGGTTTTCCCGTGGAGGACGGCGTCTGTGGGTGGTCTGCCTGAGTCTGGTCTTTGGTGGTTGCTGGGTCGGTGGTTCTAGTGCGGCAGTCCACTGGGGGGCGTGCTCTTGTTGGGCGCGCCTGGTCACTGGGCCCCGTCTGTGGGCCCTGTGGCCTGCTGTCTCGGGAGCCACTTTGCGCTGCTCCCTGCTCCCACTTGTCGTGGCGGGTTGGGGCCAGCCCTCACTAGCCTAGCCTCTTAATTTGCACTTCACTACTCACACATTGCACTCTTGTATATATTTGCTCTCTGGGACACACACACAACACTTAGGGCTCTTGGAGTCAGGGGTGGCAGAGGGGCGACTAGCCCTCTCTGCCTCTCTCAGCCTCCAATTTTAACTGCAATACATACACCAACTTGGAGGGGAGGCAGGACAGGGGTGCTGGGGGGGGCGGGTCCAATCTGTTTTAGGTTGTGACCCCTCCCTGCTTGCCTCTCACCTGCCTCACCTACCTTCTGTTTTTAATGCAACGCAACATCTACTTGGTGGGGCAGGCAGTGAGAGGGGGGGTCGGTGGGCTCCCACTCGACCTGTTTTCCCCAGTTTTAATGCACCGCAATGCACTTAGAGCAGCACTTGGTAATGTATCTTTGTTTGGGAGCAAAGATACATAATAGTAGGGGGGACAGGGGGTGTTTTCACGGCTTTAGGCTTGGTACGGCTGGTGGGGTTCGGCCTTTTCTGGCCGCGGCTCGGTGCTGGGGAGCAGTTTCCATCTGCTGGGGTAGTGGCGGTGGTCTCCGGTTGCGGCTGGGTTCCGGGGCCCGTGGGTGAGGGTCCGGGGCGGTGCCAGGGGGGCGGGTGGGCCCCGCCCCGCTGGATCATGCACTACTCTGTGGCCTGTGGTGCTGGATCCATCGGCCTGTCACTCACTGGGGACCTCGGCGTGGGTGGCTGCTCTGTGCGGGTGGATCGGGGGCCTCCCTTGGCGCTTGGGCGGTGGTTTCCAGCGCTCGCCTCGGCCTCAGCTCTCCTGGGGGGCGGGGCCTTACTGCGACCTCACCACTGCACTCCCGCTTTCCGCCCCAACTGGCATTGCTGCAGCTGCTGCCTATGCCCTCCTCCTGGGGGAGCCTGGCCTCGGGGTACTGGCTCCCGGGGGGCTGGGGGTCTCTGGCCTGCCGCGGGGTGGTGGTGGGGGGCTGGGTGTTTGGGGTGGGGGAGGCTTGGGGCCGGGTGGACGGGTGGTGGGTGGGGGTGTGTGCTGTCTGCGGGGGGCTGCCGCCCCGGTTGCCCTGGTGTTTTTCGTGGTGCCCTTGGTGGGTCGGGTTGGTGCCCCCTTGGGTCCTGGGGCTGTATCTGGATCCTGTGGCTTTGGGGGCCATGTGGTGGGTCTCGGGTGCCCTGGTGGCTCTGGGGGAGCCCTTGGCCGTGGTCTCCTTGGGTATGGGAGGCTACTTGGGTATTCGGTGACCACCTGACACGCATGACACTCAAGCTCCTGTTGAGACTAACTGTAAAGAAACGATTGGTCCCGTCAGAACATGCTGAGTTGGGCACTTCTACACATCTTCTCATGTCCCGTGACGCGTGCTCCTCCATATCTCACCCATATGGGTGCACTCCCTTTTATCAAGACCCCACATCTCTGGTGTCCCTGGTTTCTTACAGCCTTTACTTCCTGTATGGACTTAGATCAGCACAGCATTTGGACTACTATCTTAAACTAACTACAATACCTGTTTGTCCTTCTCCCAGTCGTCTTGTCTTGTCTTGTCCTGTCTGTCACTGTTTCCCCTTCTTTCACACTGTGGTGTGGCACGGCCCTCCCCTTCAGCTCTCATCAGGGGTTAAATAAAGTTTGATTTGATGGAGTAGCCTACAGGGAGGGCTGGTGATGGTCACTATAGCAGTGAATCATATTCATATATCTCTCACTGCTAGAAAAAAAATGCATTGGTCTTTCCAACGCTGCCACCAGACACAGTGCTCAGCTGAAAAGGTAATGCAGACAAGGGGAAAGGAAAAAAAAAAAAAAAAACTTGTGAGAAGCTCTAATTGCCCCTCAGGAGTGAGTTGTATCTTTACAGCTGTGGTGCGGGGGGGGGGGGGTCACACTGGAGCATTTCCAGGGCAGTTTGGACAGACTCGACTAGACATTACACAACTCAACAGGAAAATGCAGGAATCCTCCTTTAAGTGTCCAATCCCTGTGATATGACAGACAAGTCTGACAGAAAATTCTACCAATCCATTAAACTCATGATAGATAAGTAACAAAAACAGCACAGAGGCCATAAGCAATGTCAGGAGCTTTTTATGTGCTTTTTCTCAGAGAGAGAGACAGACGGGGGATTCGGTGCTGAGTCATATTTTATGTGTCAGAAAAACAATGTTTCAGAGTGTCCAGTGAGAAGATCTGGAATCGCCTAAAACTCTCAGTTAACAGTATTTTTGTTGTTGTTTGATTTGTTATATCAAAATAAGGATCATGATTGAGCTTTGATGTACAAAACCAGTGAAGTTGGTCCATTGTGTAAATCGTAAATAAAAACAGAATACAATGATTTGCAAATCCCTTTCAACCTACAGTATATTCTACAATTCTACAATTTCATTTAGCAGACGCTTTTGTCCAAAGCGACGTACAACTGAGTACACTGCAAAGACAAGATACTTAACGTTCAAACTGGTAAACTGTCTTATTTTTTTGCAAATATTAGCTAATTTGGAATTTGATGCCTGCAACATGTTTCAAAAAAGCTGGCACAAGTGGCAAAAAAGACTGAGAAAGTTGAGGAATGCTCATCAAACACTTATTTGGAACATCCCACAGGTGAACAGGCTAATTGGGAACAGGTGGGTGCCATGATTGGGTATAAAAGCAGCTTCCCTGAAATGCTCAGTCATTCACAAACAAGGATGGGGCGAGGGTCACCACTTTGTGAACAAATGCGTGAGCAAATTGTCCAACAGTTTAAGAACAACATTTCTCAACCAGCTATTGCAAGGAATTTAGGGATTTCATCATCTACGGCCCGTAATATCATCAAAAGGTTCAGAGAATCTGGAGAAATTACTGCACGTCAGCGGCAAGGCCCAAAACCAACATTGACTGCCCGTGACCTTCGATCCCTCAGGCGGTACTGCATCAAAAACCGGCATCACTGTGTAAAGGATATCACCACATGGGCTCAGGAACACTTCAGAAAACCACTGTCAGTAACTACAGTTCGTCTACATCTGCAAGTGCAAGTTAAAACTCTACTATGCAAAGCCAAAGCCATTCATCAACAACACCCACAATGCCGCCGGCTTCGCTGGGCCCGAGCTCATCTAAGATGGACTGATCCAAAGTGGAAAAGTGTTCTGTGGTCTGACAAGTCCACATTTCAAATTGTTTTTGGAAACTGTGGTCGTCGTGTCCTCCGAACCAAAGAGGAAAAGAACCATCCGGACTGTTATAGGCGCAAAGTTCAAAAGCCAGCATCTGTGATGGTATGGGGGTGTATTAATGCCCAAGGCATGGGTAACTTACACATCTGTGAAGGCACCATTAATGCTGAAAGGTACATACAGGTTTTGGAGCAACATATGTTGCCATCCAAGCAACGTCTTTTTCATGGACGCCCCTGCTTATTTCAGCAAGACAATGCCAAGCCACATTCTGCACGTGTTACAACAGCGTGGCTTCGTAGTAAAAGAGTGCGGGTACTAGACTGGCCTGCCTGTAGTCCAGACCTGTCCCCCATTGAAAATGTGGTGCATTATGATGCGTAAAATACAACAACGGAGACCCTGGTCTGTTGAACAACTTAAGATGTGCATCAAGCAAGAATGGGAAAGAATTCCACCTGAAAAGCTTCAAAAATTGGTCTCCTCAGTTCCCAAATGTTTACTGAGTGTTGTTTAAAGGAAAGACGATGTAACACAGTGGTAAAAATGTCCCTGTGCCAACTTTTTTGCAGTGTGTTGCTGCCATTAAATTCTAAGTTGATGATTATTTGCAAAAGAAGATAAAGTTTCTCAGTTTGAACATTAAGTATCTTGTCTTTGCTGTGTATTCAATTGAATATAAGTTGAAAAGGATTTGCAAATCATTGTATTCTGTTTTTATTTATGATTTACACAACGTGCCAACTTCACTGGTTTTGGGTTAGTGTGTAACCATGTTGTTTTTTCTTTTGTGTTTTTTGGTCTGTATCATGTTTTTGTGTGGTCTGTATTGTGACTCCATTTATTATAATTATTTGCAGTTCAACTTGTTTTGTAAATGCTAAAAGGACTTGGGCTTATATATATACCACTTTTCTAGTCTTTTGACAACTCAAAGCTGCTTTACACCGCAGGTCACACTTGCCCATTCATACCCATTCACTCTCACATTCACTCACTGATGGTTCAGAGTTTCTGTGTTAGTTATCCATCAGTATCTCTAACACTTTCATGCCCATGTACACACCACTGATGCAGCAGTGGGAGCAACTTGGGGTTAAGTGTTTTGCGCAAGGACACATTGCCATGTGTCGCCCAGAGCTGGGCGGTGACCTGCAACCTCCCGATCACTGACCAAGCGCTCCATCCAACTGCGCCACCAACGCCCCAGACTAGCTCAAATGGATTATTTATGTTGTTATTCTTATTTCCACCTCCAATTAACTAACACACACCCCATTAAACATCCAACTTATCAGGACAAAACCCACCGTTCATAAACATCTGGTTCAGGAGGGCACTGCCTGTTCACTTGTCTTCAGGTGAAGCCTCGAGCACAGCGGGGAGACAGAAATACAGAGAGAATCCCACATTACCCAAATTAAATAATCTTGATGGTCTATTTGTGCCTATATACCATGCCCATCTTGATTTCAGACTACCTGCCCTGTGTTTATTGTGTTGATTGTTACCCAAACACCTGTAAATTAAATTGATTCATTTTTTGACCTGCACCTGCACATTTTTGACTGGTACCCATCAGGTTATCAAACTCTGTGAAATCATTTCTACTGTGTTTATGTACTGATTGTTAGGGCATCATTATTTTATGTGTCTTTTGAGGTGGGACCTGGGGGCCTCAATAAAAATGTGTGGAGGTTGAGACGGCTGTTGCTGCCTTTGTTTCGACTATTTAATCAGCCACTTATCTGGTGTCTTTACCTCCTCATCCCGTTCAGAGTAATGGGAGGAGGCTGTGGGATGGAGTCAGTCCCACCATCACTGGTCTGACATTTCCACAGACTCCCACCAAAGAGAAATTTAAAATCCAAAATAATCCTTAACAGGCAGGATTGTTTTTCTGTGGGAGGAAATCATGGCACCATTTCAAAACTTTTGAATGTATACAAAACAAAAAAAAAAGGAAAAAAAACTGAACCTGGAGTCAGAGGCCAAAAGCCGTAGGACCTAGTAAGACTTAGAATCCATCCATCCATCCATCCATCCATCCATCCATCATCTATTCCACTTCTCCCTTTAGGATTGAAGCTGACAATGGACGAGAGGCAGGGTGCCCCCTGAACTGGTCTACAGCCAATCACAGGGCCACATAGAGAGAAAGACAACCATCCACAGTCACACTTACACCTAACAGCAACTTAAATAGATGTCATTATGAATCCAGTTGCTAATAGTATGTTTTCATAGTCAAGGAATCTAAATATTTGGATGAAATAAAGGTAGGACTAATATTTATGGTAAAAATCACAATATGGGAGAGGACTGTGGCGCTGGCGGAGGTCTATGCTCCTCGAGTACTTTTCTAGGTATCTCCGCCAAGGAGGCTATGTTTTCGGTAGAGTTTGTTTGTCCGTCCGTCCGTCCATCCGTCCATCTGTGGACAAAATAACTCAAAAAGTTATGGATGGTTTTTGATGACATTTTCAGGAAATATTCAGCATGAGAAAAGGAAGAACTGATTTGATTTTGGTGTTGATCCGGATCAGCGTCTGCCCACCGTGATGAAAAATGTGATTTTTGTGAATAGCTACTGAACTAAAATAGATATCACTAGAAAAGCACTCAGAGAGCGCAGACCTCCGCCAACGCCACAGTCCTCACCCATATTGTGATTTTCACCATAAATATTAGTCCTACCTTTATTTCACTTAATTATTTAGATTCCTTGACCATGAAAACATACCATTAGCAATTCATTCATCATGATATCTATTTTAGTTCAGTAGTTATTCACAGAAATCACATTTTTCGCCCTGGGGGCCAGATGCCGATCCAGATCAACACCAAAATTGAATGAGTTCTTGCTTTTCCCATGCTGAACATTTCCTGAAAATTTCATCAAAATCCATCCATTACTTTTTAAATTATTTTGTTCACAGATGGACGGACAGACAGACAGATAGACAAACAAACTCTCCTGAAAACATAACCTCCTTGGCAGAGGTAATTATGAATCCAATTGCTCGTGGTATGTTTTCATGGTCAAGGAATCTAAATATTTGGATGAAATAAAGGTAGGACTAATATTATGGTAAAAATCACAAAATGGGTGAGGACTGTGGTGCTGGCGGAGGTCTGCGCTCTCCGAGTACTTTTCTAGTTTATTTTGGTTTCCTCCCTCTTTTTTAATTTCTTTATTTTATATTATCATTTTTTTGTTTTTAATATTGGTTCCCTCCCTTTTTATTTATATTTATTTACCTAATATCGTTATATCTTCTTTCTCTGGTGCTCTTGTCCTTGTTATTCCATTTATGCCCTCATATCACTTTTGTCATATATCACTGTTGTCATGCAGTTCATTCACTGTGCTGCAAAAGCAAATAAAAAAAAAGAACATTCATGCACTTCACACAGAGAGGCTCGGGGGTCCGTGCAAGGATCTTTTTACTTTTGGGGCAACAGCACAACCCACTGCTCCACTGTGCTTCATTTGATTATATCATTAAAAAGTACAACAGAGATAATATCATTGGTTATCATGCGTTCTGCCGGACATGACCCTCCCTCTAATTGTTTGTGTAGCTGCTGGAGTGGAAACACAGCCCAGCTGATCCGTGTCGGGTTGTCCCCCTCCACCCCTCGCTTTATAAGTCAGACGTGATCTATGAATCTGTTAAAAACGTATCATCACGGTGTGAAGAAATGTACTGCTGCTAAATGCCTGTGGGGAGTCTCAGTAAAAATAATACAATGCTTGATTTGTGTGTTTGGGTGCCATGGGGAACAGGAAGACAACAGGGATCCACCACACGAACAGGAAGACAAGTCCGTCATTTAGAATATATTTTTACGAGTTTTTCTGGAACTTTCTCGCAGTGACAGCCTGCTGTACATTTCAGTTGTAAACCTGCACAATGAACTCTCACAAAGTGCAGCGCCTGGTCCCAAAACTGAAGATATATTCCCTGACGCCTCCCTCCTTCACTGTCTCACACGCCCCAGTGATGCAGCAGAGCAGGCCAAACCATAGTGCCCTGAATATATAGGTGTGTGCTTTGGCTCAACACTCTGGTCGTTTCTTAGAGAGGAAAAAAATCCACTAAATTAGTAGAAAGGTTTTGTGGATTGCTGAAAACTTGAATTATGTGTGGAGTTTTATTTTTGCCTGCAAAGCTAAAATGATGCATGTTTGGACAGTAGTGTGACTTCTTGGATTTTTAAGCAAATCATCTTATTTCACTGCTCATATCAATGTGATTATTAGATTACATGGTTATCAGCCAACCAAATCATGTTATGTAAAATTAATTTTCTCTTTTGCATTCAGGCAGACATTATAATCTGCCTCAGGGGAAAAACTAGTCGCGACTCAAAGTCCTTTATTCCCTCTGCTATTAAGCTCTGAAACACAGACACCACCCATTTTAAATGACTTTTATTAAGAAGACAATATTTATTTCCTGTCTTATCTATTTGTTTATTAACTTATTACTTTTTTTTTGTTTTAACATTATATTACACCTTGCTGTACAATTTGCATACACAGGCCACTTATACATGTTTCAATCAGTCAGAGTTTATTTATATAGTACAGCCCATACAAATTGAAGTGCAGTTCAGTGTGCTTTACATCAAGACAAAAAGACTGACCAAAGATGTATCTATATATATGTATCTATCTATCTATCTATCTATCTATCTATATATATATATATATATATATATGTATATATATATATATATATATATATATATATATATAGATAGATAGATATATATACACACACACACACACACACACATATACATTTACATATATATTTATCTATATATTTATATAGATAGATATATATATATATATATATATATATATATATATATATATGTAGAGAGAGAGAGAGAGAGAGATCTGATCAAAATCTTAAGAACAGTTGAAAAATTGCTAGAATATACATTTTGCACATTTGGACCTTAATGAGGTTTTAAATAGAGCTACAATATGCAAAAACAAGAAGGAGGAGTGTGACAAAAAGCACTTCAAAAAAGTAATTAATTGAAAACAACAAGTAAACTGAAATAGGCTGTTTATCAGCTGATCAAAAGTTTAAGACCATCACTCAAAAAACTACAAAAAACTCTCCAAACCAGAACAAAAACTTTTCTAAGTAGGACTCAGTAATGAGTAGCTCCACCGTTCTTGTTAATCACTTCAAAAATTCGTTTGGACATGCTTGATGCGAGTGTTTCCAGGAAGCTTTTGGGAACATTGCTCCAAGTGGTGAAGATCACTTCATGAAGGGCATCAACTGTCTGGAACTGATGGCCATTTTTATAAACTTCCCTTGCCATCCATCCCCAAATGTTCTCTCTGGGATTTAAATCAGGGGAACATGCGGGATGGTCCAAAAGAGTGATGTTATTCTCCCTGAAGAAGTCCTTGGTCAAGCGAGCATTGTGAACTGCAGCGTTGTCCTGTTGAAAAACCCAGCTGTTACCACACAGACGAGGGCCCTCAGTCATGAGGGATGCCCGCTGCAACATCTGCACGTAACCAGCCGCCGTTTGACGACCCTGCACCACCTGAAGCTCCAGTGTTCCACTGAATGAAAAAGCACCCAGATCATGATGGACCCCCCTCCACTGTGCCGGGTAGAAAACATCTCAGGTGGGATCTCCTTGTCATGCCAGTAACGTTGAAGCCATCTGGACCGTCAAGGTTACATTTTTCTCATCAGAGAATAAAACTTTTTTCCACCTTTCAATGTCCCATGTTTGATGCTCCCTGGCAAAGTCTAAACGGGCAGTTTTGTGGCATTGAAGGAGACGAGGTCTTTGAATTTGTTTTTTTTTTTAAATGTAGAATGACCGTCTTACTGCGTCCAACCTCAGCAGCAATGGCATGCTGTGAGAGGCCTTGCTTATGCAGCTCAACAATCCGACCACGTTCAAGAAGAGAAAGATTCTTAGCTTTAGCCATCAGGAGGGCATGACCGTGTGAATGCCTGACAGAAAATGAAAATTTTAGCAGATTTTGGCTTTAATAGCCTGTGGTCTTAAGCTTTTGATCAGAGGATAAATCGCCTATTTCCGTTTACTTGTTGTTTTCAATAAATTACTTTTTCAAAGTGCTTTTTGTCACACTCCCCCTTCTTGCTTATGCATATTGTAGCTCTATTTAAAACCTCATTAAGGTCCAAATGTGCAAAATGTATATTCTAGCAATTTTTCTGGTGCTAAGATTTTTATCAGGTCTGTACATACACTGTTCATATGTGTGTATATGTATATACATCTTGCTTATATCTTGCTTCAGTGCTACCATTCTCTTCATATTCAGATACAGGACAATGTATCCTGGTGCGAGGGATGGGTTTAGCTACTCTCTGTGTTCCTTTGCATAAAGCTACTCTTTCTTGTGGTCTGGTGAATAGGGATATTCATATAGGTGTTCGGCCTGCCTTGCCTATAGATGGAGTTGATGTAATACTTGGAAATGATTTGGCTGGAAACCGTGTTTGGGCTGATGGATTCCCTCCTGCCAGGCCTATCAATGAAGTAAATGAACCTGATTGTGAAAATGAGTTTCCTGATGTCTTTGTGTCTTGTGCTGTGACAAGAGCAATGTCTAAAATTGCCTCACTCTTCAGTTGATAAAGAGGATATTGATATGTCACATTTACATGTCCCTGATTCTCTTCCAGTTTCTCAGCAGGAGCTTATTTCTGAGCAGAGATCTGATGATTCTCTGGGTGACATGTTTGACCAGGTGAGACCTAGCAGTGAAGCTAAAAGTGCTGCCTCTGTATACTTCCTGCAGAATGGTGTTTTGGTGTGTAAATGGGTTCCCCAAGGTGTAGACTGTGTGGGTGATCCAGTTATCCAGATAGTGGTGCCAAGTAAATTCCGAAATGATGTGTTGAAATGTTCTCATGACCAAACAGGACATTTGGGTGTTGGTAAAACACATCGTCACATTTTGCGCTATTTTTTCTGGCCTCGTCTTTAGCGTGATGTTTCTACTTACATTATGATGTGTCACACATGTCAGCTGACGGGTAAGCCTAATCAGTGTATTAAACCTGCTCCTCTGTTTCCGATCCCTGCCGTGGATGAACCATTTGAACATTTAATCACTGATTGTGTTGGACCGTTGCCGAGATCGAAATCTGGTTCTGAATATCTATTGACGGTTATGTGCCAGGTTACACGTTATCCTGCTGCCTATCCTTTGCGAACCATTACAGCTAAGTCTGTGGTTAGAGCCCTAACTCAGTTTATTACTATATTTGGTATTCCTAAAATCATTCAGAGTGACCAAGGTTCTAATTTTTCTTCACGTTTATTTGCACAAGTTTTGAAACAGTTAAACATCAAGCATAACCAAGCTTCTGCTCATCATGCACAAAGTCAGGGTGTTTTAGAACAGTTTCACCAGTCTCTTAAGTCACTGATGCGCTCTTACTGCACTGAGATGGGTCGTGACTGGGAGGAAGGGTTACCATGGTTACTGCTAGCAGCAAGGGAGGTGTGCCAGGAGAGCACGGGATTTAGTCCTAATGATCTTGTTTTTGGCCACAAGGTCTGTGGACCTTTGACACGTCTCCGTGACGAGAGATTGACTGAAGAGCCGCCCTCAAACTTGATTGATTATGTAAATGGTTTTCGTCACAGGCTCTATTTGGCAGGTGAATTAGCAAAACAAAACCTGGAGAAATCTCAGTCCAAAATGAAGCATTTATATGACAAAAAGTCTGAAAAGCGTCAATTTAGTGAAGGTGATCAAGTACGTGCTTTGTTGCCCGTCATTGGTTCGCCTTTTCAAGCAAAGTTTGTTGGCCCTTACACAGTTGAACGGCGGTTATCTGAGCTAAACTACCTGATAGTTACTCCAGATCGCAGAAAGAAGAATCAGCTTTGTCACATCAACTTATTAAAGTCGTATTATGCTCGAACATCAGCTCAAAAGTCTGTCTCAGGTGTTTCTCCTTCTGACATAGGTCCTGTGTTGAATTGTGGTGCAGTGGTGCAGTCATCTTTAGGGGGGGAGGAGGATGTGGCAGCACCTGGAGCCGAGTGCACCAGCTGGGCGTACGCCTGGGTGTAACGTTACGTCCGACTTAGAACGGAAAGTTACGACCAGTTTAAGGTTAAGACGAGTGCACCAGTTAGACTTAAGCCCTGTGTGTGTTCCGCCTGGGTGTAACTTTTACGCCTAATGTGGAGCAGGCGTAAGTTGGAAACTCGGACTTGTAGCCGTGGTAATTTTAACGGAATCAAACAGCCGGAAAAAAGAAAGAAAGATGGCAAGACGTCTTATTTACTGGATGCTTAATGAGAGAGCATTTAGACGGGAAAGAGTTATTCGTGACAGGACAAACCCGCTCGATGTGTATACAGCTGATAGAGAGGTTTCGTTTCGGCAGACAAGCGCTCTTTGAGTTAACTGAAGAGCTCTCCCCTCAACTGCAGCATCGGTCTGACAGAAACTCGGCGCTGTCCCCCAGATGCTGATTGCGCTCAGGTTTTACGCCAACGGGGCCTTTCAAAATACAGTGGGGGACATGATCAATGTACACCGGACAACAGCATGCCGGGCAATTAGAAGAGTGTCCCTGGCCCTCCAACTGTTCGTATGGAATTACATCCACCTACCCACGCAAGAAGAGGCCGCAAGGACCAAGCAGGACTTCTATTTAAAATCAGGCATACCCGGTATTGTTGGCTGCATTGACGGCACTCATGTTCGTATACAAGCTCCCTCTGAACGTGAATATTTATATGTAAATCGGAAGGGTTACCACTCTATAAATGTTCAGCTTGTTTGTGACTCTGACATGACCATCATCGACCTCGTAGAAAGGTGGTTTGGTCGACCCATGATGCCCGCATCCTGAGAGAAAGTGCCCTGTATCAGGACTTTGAGGCAGGCAGAGTGACTGGTCTTCTCCTCGGAGACAGTGGATACCCACTGAAGCGGTGGTTAATGACCCCTCTCATCGCACCGAGAACAGCACAAGAGCACAACTATAACATGAAGCACACATCGTCAAGAAATATTGTGGAGCGATGCATCGGGGTGCTCAAACGGAGGTCAATATTTAGTTTATGGGAATAAACACCACTAATAAAACGCAAAAATCATAGTTTGGCATATGCAATATGTATACTGATGATGTTTATTATTTTTGCCCCATATGGATATGTTTCGTTGCTTATAGGTTTCACTGCCTCCACGGTGAAATGAGAATGCATCCTGAGCGTGTCTGTGTTGTCATTGCTGCTGCCGCGGTGCTACACAACATTTGCATCAAAAAGAGGATCCCTCTTCCGAGGCAAGAAGACGTGGTGCCAGAGGTGGATGAGAACCCTGCTACTGCAATCCCTGAAGATATCAGCTGACGACTTGCCCGCAACCATATAATCAATAACTTGTAGGACTGATAACGTATTGTACAGAATGGAGTGAGAAAATGATGTAAATATTGTAAATTAGTGCAACTTTATTTGTAAAATGAACTTCTATGGTCTAATCAGGCTTTGATGTTTCAGTTGAATTAATTTGATTCTCTTGAATTTTTATAATCAGACACTGTTGTTCAAATGATTTGTTTTTATTGTAATCTTCTTTATCAAAGCCTATTTTAAATAAATAAATAAACAAACAAACAAGTAATTAGTCTCTGAGTAATATAAATATAAATTATAGCTATAAATTGATCACATAAGTAATTTTATCATTACAAGGATATGGTGAACTATGAAACAGGAAACATGGAAAATAAATAAATAAGTAGAACATGTCAATCAATCAATAGTATCTCATTAGAGTATGGTAAATGACAGACTGTCTTCAGAGAAGTTATGTCTATTCCCCTGTCTCTCCAGTAATTTAATTTCCAGTCTGAGTTTTGTCTTTTCAAGTTCCAACTTTTCATGCTCTGCTTTAAGTTTGGCAGTCTCAGCCTCCACACGAAGGATCTCCTTTTCAACAAGGATGCGCTGCAGCTCTGCTAAATCCTTCTTGCTCCGTTTTGGGAGGGGGGCAGCAGACTGATGTTGTGATCCCTCCTGCGTCTCTGTGTGTGTGGTGAGGCACACTGTTGGGCTTCCCTCTTGTGTGGGGAGGTCGGCTGAGTCTGTAAAATTGCAACATTGTATTCAAAGTTTGTTAAGATAATATAGCCCGAACTGATGCCTGTAGGAAAAAGTCACTTGTTGTATAAAGCTACTTTGTTAATGACCTACCACTCTGACAGCAGCTGACAGCTGTCACACCATAGTCTGTGCTGCAGCGGTCCGACTCACACACATCAACGGCTGCTGACATTTCTGTACTGTCAATCCCATTCAGACCCGTGAAGGTGGGGGAGTCCTCTCCAAACAGCTCGATTATGATAGCGCTGTAAGGTGATATCTTCGGGAGAGGTCCTCCCCCAGTCGGCGGGTTTTTGAGAATGGAAGAGTCTTTTTTGGCTTTTGACAAAAGATCCTTCCACTTTTTCCTGACCTCTTCCACTGTCCGCAGTCCTCCATCACAGTTATTGTTTATGGACGCAGTGATTGTTTTCCAAGCCGACAATTTGTGCCTGTTGGTGTTGGTGTTATTTAGTCTTGCCGTGAGGATGTCCTTATGTTCTGAATATAATTCTATCAGCTTCCTAATTTATCCATCTGTAAAATTTGCCTTCCTTTTTTTGATTAGTGTTCTCCATATTGTTTCTTCTTCCAGCTGTGGGGACAAGTTTGAGAGCGCTTTGGGTAGAAGTGTGTTGCTTGGCAACAATCATCGATTTGCGTGTATTCACGTGGACGCGCATTGTAAGACCAGGCACAGCTACGACCGTAGTCAGTCAGGCTTGGTGCACGCGGTGTAAATTCCAGTCACAACGTCGGACGTAGTTAAGTCCGGCGTAAGAGTTAAGACCTTCTTTTTTACGCCCAGCTGGTGCACTCAGCTGCTGATGATTCTATTCTTCGTGGTCGTCTGAAGAATTCTGAGTCCGTTCAAAATTTAGATGCTTTGTTAACTCATTTGAATGCTGAAAAACGATTGGAGTTAATTGAGTTAATTCAAAGTTATCCGTCACTATTTCAGGACACCTCCACAAGAACCACTCTGGTAGAACATGACATTGATGTTGGTGAGGCCAAACCAATTCGTCAGAGGTTCTATAGAGTCTCTGAAGAGAAACGAAAAGTTATTGACAGTGAGGTAAAGTATATGTTGGATAATCATACTGCTGTCCCCTCTTCTTCAAGCTGGGCATCTCCCTGTTTGATAGTTGAAAAATCTGATAAATCTCCTCAATGTTGCACAGATTTCCGCAAAGTAAATGCTGTAACTAAACCTGATTCTTGTCCATTGGCTAGAGTTGAAGATTGTATTGATCAAGTTGGTTCAGCTAATTATGTCAGCAAGTTGGATCTGTTGAAAGGGTATTGGCAAGTGCCATTGACTCCAAGAGCCCAAGAAATATCTGCTTTTATAACACAGTCTGGTCTGTATTCATATACGGTTATTGGATTTGAGTTACGCAATGCACCTGCTACTTTTCAAAGACTAATGAATTTGGTGGTAAATGGACTTGAAGGCTGTGCTGTTTACCTCGACGACGTGGTAATATGTAGTGATACTTGGGAAGATCACCTGAGTCGTATTAGAGCTTTGTTTGAACGTCTGGCAGATGGAAATCTGACTGTAAATCTTGCAAAATGTGAGTTTGCAAAAGCAACAGTGACATATTTGGGTAACGTAGTTGGTCAGGGTCATGTGAGGCCAGTTGATGCCAAGGTTTCAGCTATAAAGGAGTTTCCTGCTCCTACCACTAAAAAGGAGTTAATGAGGTTTTTGGGCCTAGTTGGCTATTATCAATGTTTTTGCCGCAATTTTTCAACTGTGGTCACTCCTTTAACTGATTCGTTGAAGGCAAAATCCAAATTTGTGTGGTCCAAATCTTGTCAAGAAGCTTTTTGTAATGTAGAGGCTCTGTTATGTTCAGCTCCTGTTTTGTTAGCGCCTCGTTGTGATCAGCCTTTCTCATTGCATGTAGATGCCAACAATGTAGGCTCAGGTGCTGTTCTTCTTCAGACTGACAAGAAAGGCATTGAACGTCCAGTTAGTTTCTTTTCAAAGAAGTTCACTTCCTATCAGATGAACTATTCTGTTGTAGAAAAAGAAGCGCTGGACCTTTCTTATCTTCAAATCTTGCTACACTGTCCTCTGCAGTCTCTGCCTTCCTTCCTCTTAAACTGCTCCTAGGCGCCAAGGTTGCTGAGGCTGGAGATGCTGAGTCTGTGGGGAGAGGAATTGCAAGTGCCATGAAGGTTAAGTGGGTTCATTCTATTGTAAGTATTAAAAATAAAAACTAGAAAATTGATCCTGTTTAAAATTGTGAAACTAAAACTTGTAAATAGGGTTTGTTTGTTCAATATGTTTAAATCACCACTGAAGATTTTAGTAATTTTCTTATTGGTTCAGTCCAGGGTTGGAACCCTGTCTTATGGGGAGGGGGGGGGGGGGGTTACGGCCTAGAGAGAGGCCTCTCTTTTCTCTGTCCCTCTTTGCTGGCTGTGCTTCCTGTGTTTCAGGTAGTGGGGGAGGTGTCTTCCTGAGACATCAATCTGGCACACCTGAGCAGGCTGGGCTCAGGAAGCTACAAAGCAGACCTGCTCACAGACTTCTCTCTCTTCTTCATGGCCTGCAGACTGGACAGACCTTTGTTTGCTTTTGATTGTTTGTTCAGTTGGGATTTGCAGACTTACAGGCATAGTTTATTTATTTTGTGGCAATTACTTTGATTACTTATTTCATTAAACATTTTGTTAAAACTTTGCAATTTATGTGTGGTCTCCCTTTTTTGTCACACATTATTGAGCCAGGCTGTGACAATATATATCAGTGGCGTTTGCTCTAAGACTGCAAGGGAAGCTCAGCTTCCCCTAAAATGTCCCCCAAAAAAGTGTTGATATGTACTGCTGTGTGTACATTTCATTGACTAAATATGGGCTAGAATACCTTCATCTTTTTTTTTTTTTGAACAATATCTTTATTTAGTTTTTACCCATTTACAAAACAAGTATCAGTATCAAGCATTCGAGACATATAGCAATTTAGCAATTTAGCAGCAAAGCATATACCATTTTGCTTAATACCCTCAAAAAATAAGAATAATAATAATAATGATAATAAATATAATCAAACCAATACCCTCCCCCCCCCCCTTCCCCTTCATACAAACAACTTAAAACAGTCAGGGGAACATAAATCAAGTGTAAGCAAAGAAATAAAATAAGACAAAACAGAACACCCAAAAAAAAAAAAAAAAAATAAAAATAAAAATAAAAATAAAGGAGGCCAGGTAGTGCTTTTTTTTTGTTATTAATTAAAGTTAATATGTATTTTTGAGACAGCAGTAAATATCAATCATCCTGAGCAGTACAGCACCAGTAAGTAGTACGCCGGTGATAAACCATCCAACTCGCAGGAATAATAATCATAGATTTCTAACCCTTGTCTACCAGACCCTTAAGTACAATACCTGACAGTCTAGTCCCAACATAGCTGAAAAAGGGGGACCAAATATCGTAGAATATCTTTATCTTACGCTTAGATCTATATGTTAAATATTCTAACGGTATCATATCAAAGATTAGTCTGTGCCAGTCAGCTACTGTAGGTGGTTTACAGTCTATCCATTTCAGCAATATAGCCTTTCTTGCACAAAAAGTAAGGATACACAAGAGTCTTTTGGAATTTGAGCTTTTAAGTTGTTTATCCGGCATCCCAAACAAAAGACATAAAGGATCCTTGTTCAGTTTAAAACTGAAAATCAAGTGTAGTCTATCTGTGATTTTTTTCCAAAAATCATCTATAAATTTACAAGTCCAAACACAATGAATAAAACTACCAACTTCAGCATTGCATTTCATACAGAACTCAGATTTGCTATGGTCCATTTTGTGTCTAAGTTGGGGAGTTATCTGTAAACGGTGCAATAGTCTGAATTGGTTTTCTTGCATCCTATTACAAACTGAGATATTAATTGTTCGTTTCCATATTTGCAACCAAGTTGTCTCCTCAATATTTATACATAGGTCGTTATTCCAGTTCGTGGACATGAATGCAGGTTTGCCCAAATCAAATGTGGACAATACCTTATATCCAAGCCCAAGGATACCTTTTTTTCTTCCTGCAAACACTATATTTTCTAATGGAGATAGTTCGTGAAAAAGACCCCGGCCTTTACTACTATTCAAGAAGCTACGCAGCTGGAGATATCTAAAAATTCTGTTTTGGGTACATTATATTTTCTACGCTGATCAAATGAAAGTAATATTTTCCTCATATAGTTTTCCTACAGTAACTATCCCTTTGTTACTCCACAGCTCAAACCCTTTAACCGAAGAGCCAGGTTTGAAGTCTGTGTTTCCCCAAATAGGAGAGAGAGAAGACAGTTTTCCTTCTAGGCCTTCGATTTTTCTGATTTCTTGCCAGGCTTTAAGAGTTGTAAGTATGATAATATTATTTTCAGTAATAGTTTTTGATATATTTTTTTCACAGGCAAACAAAAGTCCCCTTAAATTTTGCCTACCTTGAAAGGATTCTAAATCAAGCCATATAGACTTACCATCATTTTTAATCCATTCAGCAATATAGCCTAGCTGTGAAGCCAGCTGGTAAAGCCTGACATCAGGCACTGAAAGGCCACCTTTTTCCTTTGGTTTCATTAGTCTAGCCAGGCTTATGCGAGGCTTTTTCCCCTTCCAAATAAAGGCACTAAACCAAGCATTTATTTCTTTTATAACTTTTTTTGAAAGTATAATTGGGACCATTTGAAATACATAAAGAAGTTTAGGTAGGATATTCATTTTGAGTAGTGAGACTCTACCAATCATAGAAAGTGGTAGAGACTTCCACCTCTCAAGATCCTCTTGTATATGCTTCAACAAAGGTTTGAAATTGGCTCTGTATAACTGATTTAACTGTGGAGTTATCACTATTCCAAGATATATGAAACCCTGAGGTGCCCACCTAAATGGGCCTGATAAGGTAGGGGCAGCATCTCGGTATGTACCCAGAGGGAGAGCTTCAGACTTTGACATATTTATCTTATATCCAGAGAATTCACTAAAGCAATTAATCAAGTCTAAAACTGCCGGTATTGAAACCTCTGGATTCGTAAGAAACAACAGTACATCGTCAGCATATAAAGAGATTGTATGAGTTTTACTGCTGACAGAAACACCTGTGATAGAAGAAGTTTGTCTTATTGCCTCTGCCAGTGGCTCCATAGCTATTGCAAACAAAAGTGGAGACAGAGGACACCCCTGTCTTGTGCCCCGGCCTAAATGAAAATACGGAGACTTCTTACCATTTGTCAGGACAGCAGATAATGGGTTTTTATAGATTAATTTGACCCAGTTAATAAATTTACTACCTAAATCGAAACCCTCTAGAGTAGAAAAGAGATAGAGCCACTCAATCCTATCAAAGGCTTTCAAGGCCCAGGCTGATTACTACACAATTCAGTTTGTTAGACTGAGAAAGCTGAATTATATTGAGAAGTCTCCTCATGTTATTACAGGAATTCCTACCATTAATAAATCCAGTTTGATCGCTATTTATGATCGTAGGCAAGACTTTTTCTAAACGTAAGGCAAGGGTCTTTGAGAGCAGTTTAAGATCTGTATTTAATAAACTTATAGGCCTGTAGGATGCGCAATCATCCTCAGGTTTTTCCTTCTTATGTATAAGGCTAATGTTGGCCTCAGTAAGAGATCTAGGAAGAGACCCATTCTTAAGTGAATCATGAAACATATTAACCAAAGGCTGAATAAGTAAGGATATGAACTCTTTATAAAATTCACTCCCAAACCCATCGGGGCCTGGTGCTTTGCCGGAGTTTAATGAGTTTAAAGCTTCCTTAACTTCCTGATCTGTTAAAGGTTTATTAAGTGTTTCTTTTTGAGAATCTGTTAGTTTGCATTTATTAAGATTTGAGAGGAAGAGTTGCTGAAATTTCTGCGTAGGTATAGGTTCATCACTTTTATATAACTTACTATAAAATTGTTCAAACAGCTTGTTTATATTCTCTGGATCAGTTTTTCTCCTACCATCAGGACCTTTAATGGCTGAAATACATTGGGAGTCAGACTTTCTGTTAACTAATCTAGACAGATATTTACCTGGCTTATTGCCAAACTCATATAACTTTTGATTTGCTAATCGAATGCACTGTTCAGCCTTATGAGTAAGTAAGGAGTTCAGTGAGGCCTTAATGGCCAACATCTTTTCCAAACTGGTCTCAGAGGGGTTTTTCACATATTGTTTTTCTGCTTCTGACAGCTGTATTTCTAAATCCCTCTGGTGCTCAAGTGTCTTACGTTGTTTGCTTTTCTCATAAGACATTATCAAGCCTCTTGAGTATACCTTACTTGTTTCCCAAAGTGTAGAAGGAGAAATATCAGTTGTATTATTAATTGTGTAAAATATCTTAAATTCAGAAGTAAAATAGGATACAAACTTAGGATCACTAAATAAGCAAGAATTAAATTTCCATACCTTAGTCGATGGGGTACTCTCATGGAGAAACTGTAGGAAAATAGGGCTATGGTCTGAGATTATAATACTTCCAATGGAGCAGGATGCTACCTGACTTAATTTAGACCTAGGAATAAAGAAATAATCAATCCTTGAATTACTTTTATGGACATTTGAGAAAAAGGTAAAGTCCCTTTCTCTCGGATGTGTGACCCTCCACACATCAAGATATCCCATCTCCTCACATACTTCCATGACTGCTCTGGCCCTTCTGGTAGGAGGCTGTAACTGCGCTGGAAGTTTATCCATTTGGGGGTCCAGAAGACAGTTAAAATCCCCTCCTATAATCGACTGTTCACATTCAATTTCAGCAAACTCAGAGAAAGCCTTGGTAATCAAGTCTGTTGGGTGGCTAGGAGGATAATATATATTCATAATAGCAATCTGCTGACCATATAACTGCCCTCTTAAAATCACAAATCGGCCTCCTTTATCCTGTATGCATTTTTCAGCTTTAAATGGTAATGATTTATGAATACCTTCATCTTTTGTTCAGAATCAGTTACTTATCACAGATAACTGGTGCGGCTTCCTTCTCATTCATCCCCGCAGTGTCTCAGCGCTTTAACACAGTCGGACGCTGTGTTAAAGTATATATATACTGTATATAAACATATATACACATATATGTATACACACACACACACACATATATATATATATATATATATATATATAGATATAGATATAGATATATATATATACACACACACATATATATATATATATATATATATATATATATATATATATATATATATATATATATATATATATATATTATGTACATATACATAAATGATAATCACTTTTCTATTAACCACTTAGCAAATAAACACTCAGCAGAGGTCCACCTACTGAGTAGTATTCCACTGCAGTTGTAATGTATAGTTGGTAGGATGTCAAATGTATTTGGAGAGTAATGCACACCACAGAAGGTGAAGTAAAATAAATGATGAATAAATGAAACACTAAAAATACATTTAAAACAAATAAAAACATGTTAAAAAATTAAAATCAAACCTAAAATGATCAAATGTAAAATATGTTATATATATGTTTATGTATATGTTTACATTTATGTAATATGTTTCCTAGACAGATTGATTAATTATTTATAATGTATATGCTGTTGACTGACTGTATGCATGAATGTACACTGGAAAGCTTCAGATGAATGTCCCCTTGTGGGATGAATAAAGTTGTCTGAATTGAACTGAAATGAACTAAAGGTAATTGAGTTAATTGAGAATATGGCACGCTAATAAACTGTACAAAGGAGTTCGACTTTGATTGGGACGTCATGTCGTAAAAACATCCCATAAAAAGCGGGATGGGTGATTTGGTTACTACAAAGGCCTGAATGTTACCTTCCGTTTTAAATAGTAACAAACTGCGACAATATAAAGCATTCTTTCAATATGAAGATTTAACTTTATTTATCCCCTTCAGGGCTGTGGGGACTGGAGCCTATCCCAGCTGACATTGAGCAGGAGGGGAGGTCAACAGTGAACAAGTCACCTGCCAATCACAGAGCCACATAGAGAGACAGACGACCATTCACACACTCACCCATGCCTAAGGGCAATTCAGAGTCAGTGAATATTAACCTAATGAGCAATTTTGGTTTGTGGGAGGAAGCTGAATTTTAATTGTTATTGCTAATTCAGTGTCTCCTGGTCTATATATTCACGTTTTTGCATAAACAGCCAGAATGAGAGAAATCAGCTGAGGAAAGATCAGAGATGTCAAAAGTATTCACATTCATTTCTCAAGGAGAAGTATAGATACTATGGTTTAAAAAGACTTTTATAGAAGTTAGGGTATCAAGTCAAGCTTTTACTCAAGCAAAAGTATACAAATTCTGGTTTCAAAACTACAAAAAGTATAAAAGGAATGCAAGGGGGCACATTACAGTGTGCTCAGTTCACAAACACTTGCTGGAGCACAGGGGTTAACATGCCTTTGTCTCAGCTTTTTTCAAGGTTTTGCAGCACTCAAATTCAAAATGACTAATAATTGAAACAAATAAAAAATATATCTTGTCTTTGTAGTGTTTGCAGATTATTGTATTCTGCCTTTACGCAGGTTTTAAAAAATATCCTAGCTTTATTTGAATTGGGGTTGGTGTTCACTTACGCCTTGGCCCTTCAATCAATCAATCAATCAATAAATCCTTGTTTGTATAGCATTAATTTATAACAAGTTTTATCAATCAATCAATCAATCTTTATTTGTATAGCGCCAGTTCATAACAATTGTTATCTCAAGACACTTTACAATAGAGCATAAAGCTCTTCATATTATGGATACACATATATGCATATACATACATATAAAAATACACATATACATATATATACAAATATATACATCCAACACTCAGCATGAATCCATATAGCCAATCATGAATCCCTCCATCATGGCTCAAGAAAAAACCTTCTGTAAAGCAGCAGGAAATCTTGAATGTGGTTCCCAGTCTCATGATGAACAGCAAATCCACACGATACTGTGTCGGGTGTGAGGGCAAAGGAAGGGAGGTAAGAGGAGACAAGTGGACTAGAATAAGAACTAAAGTTAGGGACAGATTCATGGACCATTGACCTGTCGTCTGATTTATTAGAGGTTAGCCTCTAATAAATCTTTTATCTCAAGATGTAGAAGACATACTCTTCATTTTATATGCATACATACATATTTAGTAGACATGACAGTGACAAACCATTGATCATTAATCTGTCCTCATCACATTTGTTTTTGCTGAATACAGAGTTAATCAATCAGTTTTTATTTGTATAGTGACTGTCCTGATGAATAAAAACTCATTAAAGTTAAGCCACTAAGCTAGTGGCATCCCATTTTCAAGAGGGTCCTCAAGTCTAAGTGGTTGTAAAGATACACTGCCTGGCCAAAAAAAAAAAAAGTCACGAAAACAAAAGGTCACACTCTCTAAAATTTAACTGGACTGCTTTGATTACAGTCACATTGTCTTTGTCATTGTTCTGATAAGCTTCTTCAGTGTCACAAGATGTGTCCCAGATCACAGCACTGCCCCCACAGGCTTGGACAGTAGGCACTAGGCATGATGGGTGCATCACTTCACCTGCCTCTCTTCTTACCCTGATGTTCCTATCACTCTGGAACAGGGTCAATCTGGACTCATCAGACCACATGATCTTCTTCCAGTCCTCCACAGTCCAATCTTTATGCTCCCTAGCAAACTGAAGCCTTTATTCTGGTTAGCCTTACTGATTAGTGGTTTTCCTAATGCTACACAGCTGTTCAGTCCCAATCCCTTGAGTTCCCTTCACATTGTGTGTGTGGAAATGCTCTTATTTTCACTATTAAACACACCCCTGAGCTCTACTGTTGTTTATCTTCAATTTGATTTGGCCAAATGTTTAAGTGATTCCCCGATCAAGGTCATTCAGGATTTTTTTCCAATCACATTTCTTCCTTGAAGACGATGGTTCCCCACTATCCTTCCAGTTTATAATAATGTGTTGGACAGTTCTTAACCCAATTTTAGTAGTTTCTTCAATCTCCTAAGATGTTTTGACATGGTTGTTTAAGAAATGAGAAGCTATTGCATCAGCTGGGGTTAAATACCTTGTTGTCAGCTGAAAGATAATCATCCATGCAGTAATTATTCAAGAGGAGACTTGTTCCTATTTGCCCAGGGAAACCCAGGTGGTGACTTTTTTTTTGGCCAGGCCGTGTATTTACTTTGGATCAATACAACCATGGATAGAGAGAGGGCAATGTAAGATTGACATTAATGATTATACAACAGATTAACTGCCATTCAAATGGCTTTAACTGGTCTAAAAGTGTGAATTTATGTTCAATTATGTAATTTTTTGGAACCACTAGACAGTGCATGTGTTTGGCACGGACTGTCATTTCTGTGGCGCAACATGCTAGCTGCCCCACTGTGACGTAGATTTGTGGCTGATTGTAAAATCATGCAGGAAGATATACTCAACAGAAATATAAATGCAACACTTTTGTTTTTGCTCCCATTTTTCATGAGATGAACTCAAAGATCTAAAATTCATTCCAGATAAACAATATCACCATTTCTTTCAAATGTTGTTCACAAATCTGTCTAAATGTGTGATAGTGAGCACTTCTGCTTTGCTGAGATAATCCATCCCACCTCACAGGTGTGCCACATCAAAATGCTGATCTGACATCATGATTAGTGCACAGGTGTACCTTATACTGCCCACAATAAAAGGCCACTCTGAAATGTGCAGTTTTGTCTCACAGCAAAATGCCACAGATGTCGCAAGCATTGAGGGAGCATGCAATTGGCATGCTGACAGCAGGAATGCCAACCAGATCTGTTGCTCGTGCATTGAATGTTCATTTCTCCACAATAAGCCGTCTCCAAAGGCGTTTCAGAGAATATGGCAGTACATCCAACCGGCCTCAACACCGCAGACCACGTGTAATCACCCTCATCGTGTCAGTGTCTGTCAAGTTTACGTAGATTATTCCAAATTGTCTTTTATTTTGCTAATCCTTTTTTCTCATCTGTTTCAGTTCCTGTCTTCCTGCTCTCCCTCACCGGTGATCACCTGGCCCCTCCCTAATGTGTCGCACCTGTGTCTTGTTAGGCTCACTCCCCTTTCCTTCTTAAGCCCCTGGGTTCCCTCACTTCTCTGCCAGATTATCACTAGTCACCTTGTTGATTTATCCAGCTCTTACCTACTTGTTGCTCCTCGTGTTTAGACCCTTTTTGCCCGACTCTAGTTATCTGATTTTTGCCTGCCGGATTTGTACCTCTGCCTCTACTGACTGCCTTCCTGTGTACCGACCTTCGATTAAAGATTTTTGAACTTGGTCCCTGCTTTGGAGTCCTTCCTCTGTGCCTGACAGTATAATCTGGCCAGAAATGGATCCTGCAGGGATAGATCCGCTCAGGTTCCTCTGCCGCCTGATCCTTGGATCTCTCATCAGGAGGAGCAGATCCACTTTCTCCGCCGAGAGGTTCGGGAGCTTTCCGGACGGCAGGAGAACATCCTCGCCTCTGTGGGGTCGCAGAGATGAGCTACCTGGCGGAGCAGATCCAAAACTCCAGCTCCTCCCACCCGCCCGTACCTGCCGCCGCCGCCTGTTGTCCAGCCCTCCTCGCAGCCTCTTTCACCTCCTCGAGTGCAGCTTTGTCCACCTGCTCGCTTCTGAGACTCCGGGGACTGTCGCCCATTCATCTCTCAGTGTGAGCTTCATTATGAGTTCCAGGCGAGCTCATTTACTTCAGACCGGGCGAAGATAGCCTTCATGATTTCCCACATGGCCGGGAGAGCGGAGGCGTGGGCAACAGCTGAGTGGAATCGTCGGGCTCCCTGCTGCAGCTCTTTTCAGACATTTTGTGAAGCCCTGACCCAGGTTTTCCAGCACACGCGTCCAGGGCGCGATGCAGCACGGACTTTAACCTCGCTTAAGCAAGGCAAGCGGAGGGTGGCGGATTACGCAATCGAGTTCCGGACTGTGGCGGCGGAGAGTGACTGGAATCAGACAGCGCTTGCAGACGCCTTCTACGGGGGTCTCTCCGAGATCCTTAAGGACCACCTGACGCCTCTGGACCTTCCTGATCAACTGGAGCCCCTGATTACGCTTGCCTGCAAGATCGACAAGAGGCTGAATGAAAGGGAGAAGGATAGGAGCCGAGCGGGCCGATCACACTCTCCTTTTTCCTTAAGACCCGAGTGGGTCAAGGGGGAAGCTAAGAGCTTTTTAAAACCACCGCCAGCTCCAGCAGCAGCCTCGGACGAGGAGCCCATGCAGGTGGGCAGAACCCGTCTTTCTCCTGAGGAGAAACAGCGCAGGATGCGTGAGGGACTTTGTATGTATTGTGGTCAGTCTGGACATTTTTTATTGAACTGTGCGCTGCGGGGAAGCAGAGATGGCGAGAGGAAGAAGCAATTACTGGTGAGTCAAACCACACTACTCTCACCATTTCCCGTCGTGCCTTACCCCGGTTTTGCTAACCTCTCCTCTCAGACAACAAACTTTAATTGACTCTGGGGCAGATGCTAATCTTATGGACCGTGGTTTAGTGCACCAGCTTAATTTAGTTCCTTTGCCCCTTCCTAGCCCTATTGATGCCAGCGCACTTGATGGCAGATTACTCTGTAAAGTAACACATAGTACTCCTCCAGTAATGCTGTCCTTCCCAGATGGTCATGCAGAAGAGTTGAGTTTCCATGTTTATGATGCCCCCCAACACCCTTTAATTTTAGGGTACCCCTGGTTATGTGCTCATAATCCTCATGTTGACTGGTCCTCTGGCGCCATCTCTCGGTGGGGAGAGGGCTGTGCGGTTAAGTGTTTTCAACCCCTGAGACCATCTGATAGCCATCTCTCTACTGACATTTGTGAGGAGGTCATTGACTTAAGCCGGGTTCCTGAGTGTTACCATGATCTTAGGGAGGTCTTTAGCAAGACAAGAGCTTTGTCCCTACCCCCTCATCGTCACTATGATTGCCCCATTGACCTTCTGCCCAACACTGCTCCTCCTAAGGGGCGGCTTTTCTCCCTTTCTGCCCCAGAGATGAAGGCTATGGACAATTACATTAATTCTGCCCTTGAGTCTGGTATTATTCGGCCTTCTTCGTCCCCAGCAGGAGCTGGTTTTTTCTTTGTTGAGAAGAAGGATAAGACTCTCCGCCCCTGTATTGATTTCAGAGGACTCAATGACATTACAGTCAAGAACCGCTACCCCCTGCCTTTGATCGCGTCAGGGTTTGAGCTTCTACAGGGGGCTAAAGTCTTCACTAAATTGGACCTGCGGAACGCCTATCACTTGGTCCGAATTAGAGAGGGGGACGAGTGGAAGACTGCATTCAACACCCCCAGTGGACACTATGAGTATCTGGTGATGCCTTTTGGGTTGACCAATGCCCCTGCAGTTTTCCAGGCATTTATTAATGATGTGTTAAGAGACTTCCTTAACATTTTTGTTTTTGTCTATTTAGATGACATCCTGATCTTCTCCCCCGATGATGAGACCCATATCAACCATGTGCGGCAGGTGCTGCGGAGACTGCTGGACCACAAGCTCTATGTCAAGGCTGAAAAGTGTGAGTTCCACGTGGCCACAGTCTCCTTCCTGGGGTTGATAGTGTCTGAGGGGCGAGTTAGTATGGATCCCGAAAAGGTTAGAGCAGTAACAGATTGGCCCAAGCCAGTCTGCAGAAAGGATGTGCAGAGGTTTTTAGGGTTTGCTAACTTCTATAGAAAGTTTATTAGAAATTTTAGTGCTGTGGCCTCTCCTCTCCATTCTCTAACATCTTCGAAGATTCCATTCTCTTGGTCTGAGACGGCTGAGCACTCGTTCCAAAGACTTAAGACGGCTTTCACCTCTGCGCCTGTCTTAGTTTTGCCTGACCCCAAGCGGCAGTTTGTGGTGGAAGTGGATGCCTCTGACTCTGGTGTGGGAGCTGTTTTATCTCAAAGGTCAGTGAAAGACAACAGACTACATCCCTGTGCATACCTCTCCAAAAAATTGTCCCCTGCAGAGAGAAACTACGGGATTGGAGATCGAGAGTTGCTGGCAATTAAAACTGCATTGACTGAGTGGAGGCACTGGCTGGAAGGGGCAGAACAACCTTTCTTGGTGTGGACTGATCATAAGAATCTGGAGTACCTAAGGAGCGCTAAGAGGTTAAACTCACGCCAAGCCAGGTGGGCTCTGTTCTTTACAAGATTCACGTTCACTCTCTCCTATCGCCCAGGATCCAAGAATGGGAAACCTGACGCCCTCTCCCGCCAGTTCGATGGCTCCTCCCAGCCAAAGAGTAGTGCCTCTGTCCTACCTACCTCCTGCTTTGTGGGGGCAGTGACCTGGCCTATTGAGGAATTGGTGCGTGGAGCCTCAGTCAATGAGCCTATCCCCGTGGGTCTACCTCCCAATCGCCTCTTCGTACCTCCTGCACTTCGAGGTCAGGTAATCAACTGGGCACATTCCTCTGACTTTTCTTGCCATCCAGGTGTCAAACGAACCTGCTTTGTCATCGGGCAGAGGTTTTGGTGGCCCAACATGAGAAGAGAAGTGAGAGAGTTTGTAGATGCCTGTCCAGTCTGCGCTCAAAATAAAACCTCACGGCGACCTCCTGTTGGACTGCTTCAGCCGCTCCCTGTCCCATGTCGCCCCTGGTCGGACATCGCAGTTGACTTTGTGACAGGTTTGCCCTCCTCGAGGGGATACACAACAATTCTCACTGTGGCTTTTCTAAAATGGCCCACTTCATTCCCCTCCCTAAGCTACCTTCTGCTAAGGAAACTGCTGAAGTTCTATTGCAACATGTTTTTCGCCTTCATGGTCTCCCTCACAGGGTGCTGTCTGATCGGGGCCCCCAGTTCGCATCTCGTTTCTGGAAGGCTTTTTGCAAGTTGTTGGGTGCTCAGGCGGATTTAACCTCTGGCTACCATCCTGAATCTAATGGACAGACTGAGCGAGTCAATCAAGAGTTGGAAACTGGTCTGCGCTGCTTGACTTCACATAACCCTGCTACATGGGCTGACAAGCTGGTATGGATTGAATATGCCCACAATTCATTACCCTCTGCTTCTACTGATTTGACCCCTTTCCAGTGTGTTTATGGCTACCAGCCCCCGATGTTTTCTGCCCTCGAACCTGAAGTGGCAGTCCCCTCAGCCCAGGCGTTGGTCCGCCGCTGCCGCAGAGCCTGGCTGCGAGCCCGCCAGACCCTACTCAGGAAGTCGGCAAGTTACAAAAAGATGGCGGATCGTCGAAGAACCCCAGCTCCCATCTACCATAGAGGTCAGAGGGTTTGGCTGTCAACCAAGGATTTGTCTCTGAGGACTATGTCCCGTAAACTCCTACCCCGCTTCATTGGGCCTTTCCCGGTTTCCAAGGTCATCAACCCAGCAGCCGCCAGGCTGAGACTCCCAGGTCCATGCGGGTCCACCCTACTTTCCATGTCGGCAAAGTTAAACCAACCAAGAACAGCCCTTTGGTTCCCCGTCCAAATCCCCACCCCTCCCACGGTCATTGATGGAGGTCCTGTCTACAAGGTTAAGCGCCTACTGAACATGCGCCCGGCGTGAGGGGCCGACAATACCTGGTTGATTGGGAGGGCTATGGCCCGAAGAGAGGTCTTGACGCCGCCTCGAACATCTTGGACGCCTCATCGATGAATATCACCGCAAGCATCCAGAAGATCCTGGGCCGCCAGGAGCCGCCATTGAGGGGGGTACTGTCAGTGTCTGTCAAGTTTACGAGATTATTCCAAATTGTCTTTTATTTTGCTAATCCTTTTTCTCATCTGTTTCAGTTCCTGTCTTCCTGCTCTCCCTCACCGGTGATCACCTGGCCCCTCCCTAATGTGTCGCACCTGTGTCTTGTTAGGCTCACTCCCCTTTCCTTCTTAAGCCCCTGGGTTCCCTCACTTCTCTGCCAGATTATCACTACTCACCTTAGTTGATACTTCCAGCCGTAACCTTCTAGTTAGCCTACTCCTCGTGTTTTGACCCTTTTTGCCCGACTCTTGTTTTCTGATTTTTGCCTGCCGGATTTGTACCTCTGCCTCTACTGACTGCCTAACTGTGTACCGACCTGATCTTCGATTAAAGATTTTTTGAACTTGGTCCCTGCTTTGGAGTCCTTCCTCTGTGCCTGACACATCGGGGTCTTAACCTGACTCCAGATCGTCGCCGTAACAGACTTGAGTGGGCAAATGCACACATTCGATGGCGTCTGGCACGTTGGAGAGGTGTTCTCTTCACAGATGAATCTCGGTTTACATTGTTCAGGGCAGATGGCAGACAGCGTGTGTGGCGTCGTGTGGGTGAGCGCTTTGCTGATGTCAATGTTGTGGATCGAGTGGCCCATGGTGGTGGTGGGGTTATGGTATGGGCAGGCATCTGTTATGGACGAAGAACACAGGTGCATTTTATTGATGGCATTTTGAATGCACACAGATACCGTGATGAGATCCTGAGGCCCATTGTTGTGCCATACATCCATGAACATCACCTCATGTTTCAGCAAGATAATGCACGGCCCCATGTTGCAAGGATCTGTACACAATTCTTGGAAGCTGAAAATGTCCCAGTTCTTGCATGGCCAGCATACTCACCGGACATGTCACCCATTGAGCATGTTTGGGATGTGCTTGACCGGCGTATACGACAGCGTGTACCAGTTCCCACTAATATCCAGCAACTTCGCACAGCCATTGAAGAGGAGTGGACCAACATTCCACAGGCCACAATTGACAATCTGATAAACTCTATGCGAAGAAGATGTGTTGCACTGCATGAGGCAAATGGTGGTCACACCAGATACTGACTGGTTCTGAGTCCCCAGACCCCCAATAAAGCAAAAAAATGCACATTTCAGGGTGGCCTTTTATTGTGGACAGTCTAAGGCCCACCTGTGCACTAATCATGGTGTCTGATGAGCATCTTGATGTGGCACACCTGTGAGGTGTGATGGATTATCTCAGCAAAGCAGAAGAATGTGAACAATGTTTGAGAGAAATGGTAATATTGTGTATCTGGAATGAATTTTAGATCTTTGAGTCCATCTCATGAAAAATGGGAGCAAAAACAAAAGTGTTGCGTTTATATTTTTGTTGAGTGTATAAGAGAAAGGCAGACAGAAGAGTCCATAGAAGAAATGGCAGAAAGTATCCCACGTGTGGGATCATTACAAGTTGAAATGGAAAGAAAACATAGCTTAGTGTGTCTGCTGTCAAGTGGAGTTAGCTTAGCATAATAGCTTATCATCATTGTTGCACAGCAACAGTAAACATCCTGTGCATGAAGTCCACAGAGAGGACATAAGATAATGCAAAGGATACATAAACAGTAGCAGTTTAATGTGATCAGTTATGGATATAAGCATATAGTTACAGCAGTAAAGGCAAAAATATAGCAAAAAGACAAAACAAATAGTTAATAATATAAAAATAACCAAACTAAAAAAATCACGACAAGAAAACAATTTTTTAAAGTTAAAAAATATTTACACATGGGTTAATACCACTACGGTAAAATTTGATTAGTTTTAACTGGTTTAGTGCTCATTGCAGAGAGTTACAATTGTTACTAAAGAGCCTTTTTATGTAGGTTTTTACTGTATGCATCAGTTGTCCATCTTTTAGATATCAGCTGTAGAGATGTCAGCTTTCTCTCTGCTATAACTGGACTAATTCACAAAAGTCCTGTGATGCTCAAAGCACTCATAGTACATTTGGAAAATTCTAAACTTGTGTCTCATTCTAAAAATAAGGACCTGGTTGCTCCAAGTAATCTACATACCTTGTTGTGAGCAGTCTCATGTAGGAACTACTTTTCACAAATAGAAAAATATGTATTTTAATTTTTGGGTCCCATTAATGCGGTGGCATATTACATTAACTTGAGAATAAAAAAAAAAAATCTGTCTGTTTTTATGAGATACTATCTCGTAAAAACAGGAATTTATTTATTTTTGATTTTCCTGTTTTTATGAGGTACTATCTCGTAAAAACATGAATTTATTTATTTTTGATTTTCCTGTTTTTATGAGATACTATCTCGTAAAAACATGAATTTATTTATTTTTGATTTTCCTGTTATTATGAGATACTATCACGTAAAAACAGGAATTTATTCATTTTTGATTTTCCCTTTTTTTATGAGATGCTATCTCATAAAAACAGGATTCCCCCTGACGCTTTGCACCCAGACTGGCTGCTGCATTTATCAACTCAGGTAAGTGGTCAACACAGGTAGGGTAGGCCCGTAGTACTGGTCCAACTGATCATGTACAAAAACCGCAATGTCGAGCAGATCCGAGTGGGCTTTGTGTAACAACCCCAAATCCCTCAGGTGTCTGGGCAATGTGGAAAGACTAATAACAATACCATCTACACCGCTCAAAGACACAAGTATCCCCCAATGATTCAAACCAAGCAAGAAATAAAACTGAATAAGGTCTAACATGCGCAACATGTTCGTTACTTTTAAGATTCCTTAGTATATCATAAAACAGGAAACTCAAAAATAAATCATTTTCTGTTTTTATGAGACAGTATCTCATAAAAACAGGAATATCAAAAATAGATAAATTCCTGTTTTTACGAGATATCTCATAAAAACAGGAAAATCAAAAACAAATGAATTCCTGTTTTTATGAGATAGTGTCTCATAAATACAGGATAATCGAAAATAAATAAATATATCCTGTTTCTACGAGATAGTATCTCATAAAAACGGGCGGATTTTATTTATTTTCAAGTGAATGTAGTATGCCATCGTACATTAATGCTCAGAATGGTTCAAAAAGGAAATAATTGTTAATTTTATGCCATGGCTTATTTTCTGCTTTGTGTGTTACTGGTGCTTTTCAATAAAGCCAAAGTGATACAAGCAAAAAGTTGCAGTATGGGCAATGTATCCATTATCTGATTACTCGATTAATCGCCAGAATAATTGATTGAGTACTCAATTACAAAAAGAAATGATAGCTGCAGACGTACTCTGAAGTTAATACCACGGACTGTAATGACAATGGAATGGGGCCAAAGGAATAGCGACATAATTGTAGTTGTAGTAATTGAATCTTCACAGGTTCACAGCAGCAGGCCGTCAACACCAAGGATCCCAGGCAAGGCCGCGGGAACTAGGGGTGCGGAGGGTGCTGCAGCACCTCCTAGTGAGTGTAGCAAAATCTCCCTTAATTGAAAACTACATTGCCTACTTTTTTTATAAATAACAATTATTTTAGCTATGTTTCCCCATTAAATGCAATTTGATGACAGCTTGAAAAGAAATTCAATTTAATAAAGTTAATCTGCATTCTGCATTTTCGCAAAGGGTGATGTTGCGTGCTCACACTAGCAGCTCTTGCAGTGAAGGGAAGCTAGGCTCTTTTCAGAGAGTCGGCTTTTTTAGCTCAACTCCCAGAGAAGAGCCGACTCTTTCAACTCCCGGACGACTCTTCATTGTTACCTTAAGGTAGTAAAAATTGATAGCTTATGTTTAGTGTACTTATGAAAATCATCATAATTGCCCATTTTTGTGCATTCATTCTGTTATAAAATCAATCTTATTGTCTATTTCTGATTCACTACAAAGAATCGGATCTGAGAGTCATTTATTTTAAACATGACACATTAGTAGTGGGAACTACCCGCGTCTACTTGAAAGTTTCGCTGACATGGCTCAAAAGCGCATTTAAGTTTTCTTTGGAATTCCATCCCAGGATAAAAAGCCTAAAACATCTGAGGAAAAAAAACAAGCTACAGGAAACGAAGGAAACACCAGCAGCTGTACAAGTGCATCTCAGAGTCCCACCGCGAACCTGCTAGCAACAGGCGTTGGCGAGAAAGCTAATGTCAGTCAAGCTAGCCACACCAGCACTGCCCCTTACCTGCACAGCTCAGCATCCCAGACGAGCGGGGGCGGCTGAGGGAGTGATGCCGACGGTCCAGTGCTGCCAGCCACGGGACTATACTTTTCCTGCCAGACGTTTCGGGAATAAGGATTATTCCCATTCTTTTCAGCCTCAGTGGTTTGACAGATGGAGGTGGCTTCACTACAACGTTGAGAAAGATTGCACTTTCTGTTTTGCCTGTATCCAGGCTGTCGAGAAAAAACTGGTGCCTTCCTGTCAGCATGTGAGTAATGACAGACTTTTCGTTGAGAAGGGATTCATCAACTGGCGAAAAGCCTATGCAAAATTCAGTTTGCACGAGAAATCAGCCATTCATAAAGACGCTATCCGCACGCTTGCTGGGTTAGAGAAAACACCGATAAGCGCCCTGCTCTCGGACATTGCAGCCAAAGACCAGCAAACAGCGAGGAATGGGCTTGAGATTTTGTTTCAGACCATAGCGTTCCTGGGGCAAAAGGGAATCCCTTTTAGAGGTGACACAACTCGTGATAGTGTACTCTATGATCTGATGCTGGAACGGACGTATAATTTACCCAGAGAAAGAGAGTGGGTAACGAGGAGGGATAATTGGATGTCTGACGCGGTGCAGAATGAGATAATACAACAGTTTGCTCATGCTGTACAAAGGGATATTGTTTCTCGTGCATCAGACTGCCCCTTCTATGGACTGACAGCTGATGGTACAACGGACATCAGTGGCAGGGAGCAATTTTCCTGCAACCTGCAATTTGTGGACAGCAATCTTGAGTCTCACTGCGAGTTTTTAGGATTTTATACAAGCCCTGACACAACTGCAGAAACACTGTTCATGTGTTTAAAGGACATCTTTGTGAGACTGAACATCTCTTTGGATCGACTTAAAGGATACTGTTTCGATGGTGCAAATAACATGTCGGGTCGCTTGTTGGGAGTTCAGGCACGACTGAAGGAGATATGCCCCCAGTCCTTGTATGTTCACTGCAACAATCACTCTCTGGACCTGGTTCTACAAGAAGTTGCACGCGAGGTAAGCCTAGTTGCGGAGGGGTTAAACTTTGTGCAGGGGGTTGCAGGGGTCATAAAAGAATCAGCAAAATGAAAACAGATTTTTGAAACACTTTTTGGCACTGATGACATCATTGTCAACATTTTAGGACTATGTCCAACAAGATGGTGTGTGCGCACCAAAGCCATTCAGTGCTGCTGTACAACATACGCTGTTGTACTGGCCACACTGGGAAGCTTAAAGGATGACAGGAGCGTAAGAGGGGATGCAAGGGCCAAAATTGCTGGACTGCACAAACAAGCACTGAAGGGCAGAACTCTTTTCAGCCTCCTTTGCTGCGAGGCACTTTTTGGACCTTGTGAGTCTGTGGCAAGGAGCCTACAAAGCAAAAAGTCAAGTGCTCTTGGATCCGTTGAGTGTGGGAATCTGCTGAAAGTCAGAGTAGGGGCACTGAGAGATGACAACGTGGTAGCTGAAATGGTACACAAGGTGGAAATGTGCGCAGTCCAGAATGGTCTAAAGATGCCAGATGCCGAGCCAAGGGTAAACAGAACACCTGCCCACTATCGCCAAGCTGCCGATCCTGAAGTGCTGTCACAGACTACAGGGGAACTCAAATGGAGAGCTGAGTTTTATGAAGCTGTGGATTTGGTACAGTCTGAACTCACCAGGAGATTCAACCAGAGCGGACTGAAAACAGCAGCATTCAGGGAGAAGACCATAATTGATGCAGCAAACAGCCGACTATCAGCGGAACTTGACTCAGAGTCTCTTCAGCTTCCTAAAGAGCTAGACATGGGCCGACTGCACCTTCAGCTCCAGATGTTGGGGGACGTGTTTCAAGGAGCCAGTTCCCCATGTAACACCATGCAAGAGGTTGCCTCACATCTCTCCAACATGCACCCTCAAAGCAGAGCTCTACTTCGAGAAGTGGAGAATCTAATAAAACTCTGCATGTGCCTACCCATCTCTGTTGCTTCCGCGGAGAGAACTTTCTCAACCCTCAGACGCCTTAAAACGTGGCTGCAGAGCAGCATGTCTCAAAAGAGACTAACGCACCTGACCCTGATCCATGTCCATGGAGACATTGTTGCGCAGTTGGACATTCAAGCCTTGGTGAAAACGTTTATTAGTGCCACCCCAGAGCGCAAAAGAACATTTGGAGTGTTATGACTGCAGGCTGCAGCACAAGGTAAGAACACTGCTTGACTATGACTTTGCTGCTGTGCAGTCAGTAGACATGATTTATCAACTGCTGAATTGTATTGAAATACTTGTTTTACTAAGGCTGTATCATGTGATGCCATCATTAATCCTGTTGGGCCTGAACATGTGTTCAACATCTGTTTTTTTATTAATGCCGCTGAGCAGTCTGCATTTTTTGTGGTGATTTTAATGTATTGTTGATGGTCAGCACAAGAGCATCTCATAATGTTAGGCCTGGTACCTGTGTGTGTGTGTGTGTGTGTGTGTGTGTGTGTGAGTGTGTTCATGTATAATTCAAATACATAATATATATGTTGGTAATGGCAGTATTACAAAGCAGGAGATCGAAGAGTAATAATAGTTCTATGAATTGAAAAATTTGTCATAGCAATAGTAATGGAAACTAGACAATTTCAACAGACAGAAACCACAAGAGGGCCCGGGGCAGCAGGACACCACCGCTCCACCGCAAAGCCACACCCACGTCAATGCAAAAGCCGCCGCGATGGCGATTGAGAGAAGCCCGAGTACCATCAACACCAAAAACATACACTGGGTGCCTCGGACCCCCTTGATCGACAGGACGCCGGCCCAAGGCCAGCCCACCCCCCACCACCAACCTCGGAAAACACCCCATCCCCCTCATACCTGACCCCACTACCAGCTGCAAACTTGTGTGTGTGTTTGTGTGTGTGTGTGTGCGCCCGCACACACTCATTGCATTTAGCCTGGTACCTGTGTGTGTATGTGTGTGGGTGTGTGTGTGTGTGTGTGTACTCGTTGTATTAAGCCTGGTACCTGTGCCTGTGTTTGTGGGGTGTATTGTCCCTTTGCAGTAACTCATTTTGAAATGTAGTAATTTGACAGTGTTTTACTCAACTGTAGTTCTATAGGCATTGCACAGTCAGCGTCCATTCTGGCTAAATCTGGCCCCACCCCCCTTTTTTTTCTCAGCACCCCCTGTTGAAAAAAGGTTCCCTCGGCTATGATCCCAGGCAAGAAGACAAGAACCAGAGCAACACCACTTCAAAAGTCCTCTTTACTCAAGTCTTTATTTGGCTCTGAATCTAGCTTTTGTTGGCATTATAAATTTGATTGTTTCTTTTTAAATGACAGCTCCATCATTTCTGAGGACTAAACTCTGCCTTTGGTCCCCTCCCCCCTGCTCCATATTCTCCATATCTGATCTCCCTTTGACCCCTGCAGCTCTGCCCCAGTACATAATATTCTGAGGTTTCTACATTGACAAACAGCCAATAACTCACACGTAATCCTATTCCAACTCTGAAAATGTGGATGACAAAAGACTGACAGCTAAATGAGATCTTTTCTCTTGGAAGCCGTAAAACACTTCAGCTTCGCAGCAGGACGGACCCAAAGCCACACACACAACGCTCACATGCCAAGAAAACCTCTGCAGACATGAAGCTCAGAGTTATTAGTTATGTAATGAAATCACTTATACATTCAAATCTCCTGCATGGTGTCAGCTGCTGATGTTCTGATACATCATGTTCATCCATCTGTTCATTAGTCTGACGGTTTTCTGGTGCATGCACTGGCGCCTCTCCTGAAATCTGTAATTAAGATGTCAATAATGTGGAATCAGAGGCACAGACTTGACCTGCGATGTCTCCCAGCTCCTCACTGTCACACCCAGAGTAATTAGACATACTTTACGGATTTGTTGTTGTTACTCTTGGGTGTGAATAGTTTCACTCTTGTAGTCTGTGAGGCCAAGAAGGGGCATTGTTCCAACTATCATCACCTTAAACTGTTTTGATTCACAGCTCAGCAGGTGGAAATGTGTGTGTCAGCCTTCCTAACATAACACAGTTGCATGTGTCCCTCAGGATGATTGTCTTACATTTGAGACGATCAGCAGGTTCTCATCCTTTGACTCATTGTTTCATCATCAAGAGCTGCTTCCAGGCCTGAGAGCAGTGGCACGCAACCAAAGTCTGAGGAGAGAGTGAACCCAAAGCACCACACACCTACACACACACAATCATACCTGCTGGGTGACTGTCCCCGTCTCTCCCCTTCCCCCTCGGGCTGTTCGTGTCTCTTCACGCTTCTTGCCTTGTCAGAACAAAGATTTCCCTGCCTCACTCAAGTTTACAGTTTGACACTTCAGGAAAGCACACTGGTTGTTTATTTCAGACAACGTGACTGAGAGTGATTGGTATGTCTCATTAAAAGGCAAACAACACAGACACAACAACGCACTCTGAATCAGAGGTGACTGGGAACACGCTCAGTATGATCTGGTGATGAATGATGTTTTATTTTAACTGATAGGATATTATTTTCGAACTCATTTGCAGATCCAGATCGTCAAACTAATGTTCATGTAACCAGATTAAAACAAGGGTTGGTAATTTTGGAAAACTAGCATGAATTTGAATGTAGCATCCCCTCAGGGCTCCACCTAGCCTATCCCACCCTACCTGGAGCTTCCCCAAAATCAATCAATCAATCTTTATTTGTACAGCGCCAATTCATAACAAGTGTTATCTCAAGACACTTTACAATAGAGCAAGAACTCATCATTTTGAGGATACACATATATGCATAGATACAGTGGCGGCTGGTGAAAAATATTCTTGGTGGGGCAGTACTGTGCAACACTCAGTTTTTAACAACCATCCCACTACGATTCAACGCAAATTACAGGCTCATCCGTAGCCAAATGAGTCATATAGTTTTATACATTGGTAAATAATAAATATGTATATTACACCATTTTAGACCTGGATAAATTGGAACTGATAAAAAAAGTTCAAAGACATGCTGTAAATTTACTCTGACACACCAAAAGAGTTTTTTGTGTTAAAAGTACCAACTGTTTGTACCAGGTGCTTCTCTTCAACAGAGGCAGGGTGAAATGATCAGGGCTTTCTGAATTTAGGGCCTCATGACAAGAATTATTTACTGTTTCCCAGAAACAGGGGCTGGGTCAACTTACCCACTGGCTCAGTTTACCCCACTCTCCCCTACTCTGACATTAATTCTGACATTCACTCAGTGAACAATCCTACCTGCCCACTCTGCACCTGTGATGGGCTCATGGCTGCTGCTTGGTGCTGCTGCATCTCTTCTGAGGGGCTACAAGACAAAGTTTCCCCAGTTATGTGGCGTCATCATCACACGGTGCAAGTGTCATTTTATTCAACACCTTCCCTTACCAGTTTCATCGTCATCCTCTGTCGTTTCAGACCGCGAGCTCGTTTTGTTAAAAAAGTCGCTATTTTGCACATTTTGCTGCATCATTTTCAAGCGCTTTCCTCTTTTTAATTCTTCTCTTTTCCGCGCCACCCTTGCGCTTTTTGTCCATCTTGTCGGCAGTCCAGCACCGCGGCTACTATCTGGCTCATCTCACAGACTCCGACTGGCGGAGCTAATTGTTTTTAGCCTGCGCGGACGTGTTGTTACGTCAGGATGCCTCTGAAAAAAAAAGGCTGCCGAGGGAGACGGCCCACAGGGACAGCGGTAACAGCATGGAGGTAATACTCACTCAGTGTCATGAATGAACACCAAACCAAAAAATTATAATAATATTAAAAAATGTATATTAACACTGGCCCTCAAAACGCCAGGCCGCCCAGAAATTGTCCCGGTCCTCCCGATTAGTCACTCCGGGCATGGCCGACACAAGCCGAATAAACCCAAGGGGCAATATAAGAATCGCCCTTCGGAGATTATTTTCAACCACGCTCATTGGCCAAATTCACGTTGATAGGCGCTTATCTTGCCCTAGTAACAGTCCCTTATTGGCTAGTCGTCACTGTCTCAGGGGCGCTATTTCCAGCGCCCCTGAGACACGGAGACAGAGACGAGAAGGCTTACTTTTGTTCTACATTAATGAAAATTTATTACTTTATGTCTTAATGGATATGTATTTATGTTATATTTATGTTATATTATATATTTAGATAAGTAATTTTTGGTCATATTCATTTTTTCAAAATAAAGTAAATACATTTAATATCACACTCTCCACTGGGGGGGGGGGCGGGGGCGCCCTAGCGCCCTCTATTGGCCAGCCGCCACTGCATAGATACATATATACACATATACATAAATATACAAATATATACATCCCTCACCCAACATGAATCCACATAGCCAATCATGAATCCCTCCATCATGGCTCAAGAAAAAACCTTCTGTTAAGCAGCAGGAAATCTTGAATGTGGATCCCAGTCTCATGATGAACAGCAAATCCACACGATGCTGTGTAGGGTGTGTGGGCAAAGGAAGGGAGGTAAGAGGAGACAAGTGGACTATAATAAGATGACACCCCCCACTCACATGCATGAGCACAGCTGATTCACAACCAGAAGACAGACTGAACACCAAACCAGCCCTCACAACGTTGTTGTTTTACAAAATATGTAAAGCCAAGTCATGTCTCAGTCAGCGGTAAGAAAGCACCAAAACATTATCATAGCAAAGTTAATAAACAAACAAACAAACATGGAAAGTTAGTTCATCCTCACAGCCTGATATTGATCAGGGTATAGGTAGTTTTTCTGCCATTCTCCACACAGCTATCAAGTCTCCCGTTTTGCCCGTCAAACTACCGTATTTTTCATATTTTATCCTCTTTCCTGCCGTTCTCTCGTATCAGTATTCTCCTGTAAATCTCCCATGTAATGATATAATAATAAAAACATTCCTCTGCCTCTCCAAACTGAACACTGTCTCTAGCCTGAATGGGGCGGCAATGCTCCAAAATGATGGATGCCAACCGCCATAAAACCAAAGAAGAAAAAAAAAGCCTTGTGCGAACATCCACCTGCAGTAGCCTGGGTGACTTGTTGGGAAATTAGAGCCAAATAAAAACAAACCAAAAAAACAAAGTGTTTATTTTATATTTCTTGTACATCTGTCATAATGATCATTTCAACCACTATAACAAAAAGTGTATCTAAATCAAATTACCAACCCTATCTTTAGATGTACACTTGAGTATTAAGTCACCATCCAAATGAATTCAGGAGTTCCAGTCACTTCCATTTCCACAGGTGTATAAAATCATCGCCCTGGTCTGCAGACGGTTATAACAAAGTGGAAGAGGCTAGGAATGACAGCAACTCATCACTCAAAATCACAGAGCGGGGTCAGAGGATGCTGTGGTCATAGGTCACAGAGGTCACCAACGTTCTGCAGGGTCAACAGCCACAGACCTCCAACTTCATGTGGCTTTCAGATTAGCTCATGGACAGAGTAGAGAGCTTCATGGCCAAGCAGCTGCATCCAAGGGCAATGCAGAGCGTTGACCCAGTGGAGTAAATCACCCTGCTGGACTCCAGAGCAGAGGAGGAGTGCTCTCTGGAGAGGACAGTCAGGCTTCACTGTCTGGTGATCTGATGGACTAGTCTGGGTTTGGTGGTTGTCAGAACAGTCCTCGTCTGACTGCACTGTGCCAAGTGTAAAGTTTGATGAAGGTTTGATCATGGTGGTGAGTGTTTTCAGAAGTCGGGCTCAGCCCCTGAGTTTCAGTGAAATAACTCTTAAAGCTTCACAAAGATGTTCTGGGCAATTTCATGCTCCAACTTTGTGGGAACAGATTGGGCCGCATCCTGTTCCAACTTGACTTCTCACTTGTGCACAGAGCATTAAGACCTGGATGAGGGAGTTTGGTGTCACAGAGTCCTGACCTCGACCTGATAGATCATCATTTGGACGAGTTAGAGCTGAGACTGTGACTGTCTTGTCCAACATCTGGCCTCACAGATATGTTTGAGGGGAAAGAGGAGTTGAAGCTGCTAAGAATGGATGTCACTCAGGTTCATTTGAGAGTGAGGGCAGATGACCCAGACCCACCAGATGGACCTTTGACATGTTTCACTAGTCCAGGGCTCCTCAAAAATACTCACCAAAAGATCTGAATAACCCTGAAATATTTTTGAGATGTTTAAGGTGTTTTTTAAAATCTCTAATCAGCACTTGTTAAGCTCATCTCACTTTATTAATTGATTTATTCTTATATTTTTAGACTTTAGTGGTGCTTCTAAATCTGCACTTGTCTCCAGTTCAGTCAGTCAACTCACATTAAATTGTTTTATTGTTGCTGCAAATACATATTATAGGTTTGGCGTCCAGGCTCCAGTCTCATCACTCCTTGCAGAAAGGTTTACATGAAGGCATGGAGGAGTGATGAGCAAAACATATGAACACCCCTGGAGCCTGCAGGTGGATGCTGGGGTGGAGGTGGGAGCGAAAGAACACGCTGCAAATCAGTGTCTGGCAGCACAGACGTTTGCCATGCAGAGGGAGAGATGGGTAAACTCCCAGTTTAAATACACCGCCAAATTGAGAGGTGGAGAGTGTGATTGGAGGATTGATGTAAGGAGTGTGACGTATGATATGTGAAATGTGACATGTGAATAGCAGCGCAGCTCGAGTTGTCTGCCTGAACTAGCTTGCAGGCTTCGCTTCATTTAAGAAGTGGAAATATATTAATTTTCATATGAAACTTGATATATATATTCAAAAATAAGTCAGATGAACATTAAATGGGCAGCACTGTCACTCACACACACTTGAGTGTGAAGTTACTGAATGACAGAGAGAATGCTGGGCAAACACATCAGACAGCAGATATGGTAGTAAAAAAAACAACTGACATCTTTAGTGTAAAAGTCCCTCCACTTCAAATACAAGGCCACAATCAAGCTAATGTTATCGACTGCCTCGTTCTCTCCCTTTTTCCAATGCTTTGTCACAAAGACGCCTCATTTAAATAGTTTGACTTTCCATTTGTTGCATCAGTAGTTGTTACTAAAATAAGAGAGTGCATTAAAACATCAGCTGCATTAAAATGTTGGAAACATCATCACAGGCAAGTTCACCGCTAAAGATGCAGCAACGGCATGAGGTGAAACAAGACCCAAACAACCCACAACAGAGTTAACAGGACATCAAAATAAAGACCATCATCATTTAACTTCTGCTGTTTTTACCCCAAAGCTCAGAGAGTCACAGGAGAGGGGCCAAAGACAGAAGCCATGGGATGCAGACCTCTGCACGAGTCCATCCAGGAAACAGCCAATAGAAAGTGTTCGGAAATGGGCAGAACCTTTCAGAAGCAAATCCAGCAGGTGATTGGACGATCTGTTGGTCAGTAACATTAATTATGGGCCAATCAGATAATGTTGTAGGCTGGCATAACTACCCTAGTTTAAAATACAAAACTACATAGCACAGATGTCAGAATATCATTTCTGTGTTTTTCATTTTTCATTTAATAAAGAAATGTGGTCCAGATCTGACAAAACTGCTACTGAGTCATGCTCTTCCTGCTCTAAAGGACTCTGATTGGTCTGTGTCACTTTGAGCTGCTACCAGTCGTTGTAGATTGGAACTTGGCAAGAAAGACCTGCCTGATTACAGACATAAAATCAGGTGGATCCAGCTGCTGTGAAAGGTAACAGACTGACACCAGCCTGAGTGTAACTCCAGTTTGGACTCAGTGTATTTTTAAGTTGCTGTAGGAGCAGAGCTGGAAGAATAAGAGCACACAATCTTGCTACAATCCATGACATATGCATGAACACAGCCAAAATTATTCAAAACATTTAGAATAAAAGACATAAAAAAGGGTTCAATAATTTAATTTTTGACAAATTGTATATAATGTGAAAAGTTCTGAGCAAATTCAACAGCATATAAACATTTCACGGCCCTTCCCCTGAACTTGACCAGTTACCACTTCTGTTTTGTGGTTGATGGTCCATTAAGATCAATGTAATAATTAATTAAATCAATTTTTGTTGTGTTTCTGTAACAGTGATTTTCTTCAGGCCTCCTCTCTCTGATGTTCAGCTGCACTCTGCTGCCACCCTGTGGTTATTCACCAACAATAGAGGCTTGGAGACCGTCTGTTACATCTACTGGAACACTTGTCTTTATATATTTCTACATTCTCACAAATTATAAATAGAATACAGGCTCTAAATGATCATGCAAAATCCACTTTTTCAAACAAACACATCAACCCAGTTAAATCTCTGCTCAGAATAAAAGGGTCACATTCATAGTTGCCAGGTCAACTTATGATAAATTGACTTTGGGCTTCTTTTTTTGAATAGTGAGCTGTAAGTATTTTTAGTTGCAGGTTGCTTTTATTGCTTGTTCCAAAAGTGCAGTTGCTCATTTGTGCTTGTTGTGCTCAGGACTCATACTCTACTACCAATATTGTAATACTATAAACTATTGTGTTCCACTCCAAACACAAATGTAAATTTTACTATAAAAAGGCAAAAGGGATGTTTCCACCGAAAAGAAATCTTAATAATAACATTTATTTCTAATGTAGCTATTACAGTTTTCATCAAAATAAAGCTGTAGAGGACTAACATAAACTTAGATAACAGCCTGCACATGTCTGTTTGCTTACAAAAGCCAAGGAAGCTAGCTGAAGGTTGCATGTTTAGGGCTTGTTCATATCGACCTGGGTGCTTATTTCAGTAGAAAAAAATTGACAACACTGGTTGCATCATACTCTGTGCAGTTTTAAACAAGATCCTACTTGAGCAGTCAGAACACAATATCTAAGCTGTCAGGGGTCACACACGCACAAAAAAAAATACATATATATATATCTATATATATCTATCTATATATATATATATATATATATATATATATATATATATATCTATATATATATATATATATATATATATATATATATATATATACATATACATATATATGTTAGGGCTGTCACTTTAGTGCATTAATTAGATTAATTAATTACACCGCAAATTAATGCATTATAAAAATTAATCGCAATTAATCATAGCACACAATCATTTTGATATTGTCCAGCTGGAGGACCTGTACATGGCAGTGGCACGTCACTTCACACATGCGTCTCTAGTCAAACCAAACAAAGCCCAGGTGACAACAGGAATGGCATATTTAAGACTTAAGTCTTATTCTATTTTTGAATTTATTTATCTATATTTGTACTACATTCTTTAATAATGCATCAGGCCTAATTGTTTTGCTGGATGTCCTCGACCTTTTTCTTATTTTGAATTTGATTTATGAAACACACTTAAAGTGTAATTTGAGTTGCCTGATTGAGCTTAGAATTTTCTGGACAAGTTGACCTGACTATGGATTTTATTTAGTCACCAATAAAAATGTGGATTTACAAATCTTCACTTCTTAGTGTATTCATTTGATCAGTCCTGCACTACAATTTTATAATATCCTAGAATTCAAATTCTTTATTTGGGTACTTTAAGCAGAGATGAGATTAAAATGCGATTAATTAGATTAATTAATTACCGGATTTATAATTAATTAATTTTTGTAATCGTCTGACAGCACTAATGTATATATATACATATGCATATATGTATATATATATATACACACACATATATATGTACATACATGTATGTACATACATATATATACATATATACATATGTATGTACATATATATGTACATATATGTACATACATATATAGATAGATATATAGATATAGATATGTGTGTGTGTATATATATATATATATATATATATATATATATATATATATATATATATATATATATATATATATATATATATACTGATAAAAATGTAACTGTGTAAAAACATTCATCGATGTGAAAATAGTCAACAACCAAAAGGCTCCTGAAAACACTAGTTTGAACCTTTTTAATGTTTTTGTTTTCCTGTCATGTTTTTATGTATGGATCATATTATCAGAATACATCAGCACAGGCAGATATCTGCCTTCAAAGGTCAGTATCAGTAACAACAGTTGAACATTTTGGCCAATATTTATATATTTACCAATATTTTAGTTGTACAAATTGGTCATATTTACCCTGTATATTGGCTTTAATAGTGTGAGAATTAAAAATGGTATATGAGCTTATGTTGTTCTTTTCTAGTCTTTGCAACGACTTAAAGCAGCTTCAAACAGCAGGTCACAGCTACATGTTCACCCCATATTCACTTTTCATACCCATGACCCTCTTCCCAGTTATGATGCAATGCAAATGCACAATTACTCCAAAGAAAGTGCAGGCAGACCCATAAACACAGAAAATGGGTTGGAGTTGTAAGGACTGAGTCGCCTCTCATTCATTCCCTCACTCTGCTTTCCTCCCTGCTCAGGTGTTTTAAATAATCAGCTGGTTAGAGCACACTCTCACATAATCACTGAGCCTACCTGACTCTGTCAACACCTGTCCAATCACCCTGCGGCTCGCATATGTTTAAATCATGTCTCTGTTATTCTACAGTCAAACTGTGTCGATGATCCCAGGTTCAGATCTGAACCACGTCAGATCATCTCAAACTGATTTCTGAAACGTGATAATGTATTCGCCAGTGGCCTCCACAGTCATCAGATCTTAGTCCAGTCGAGCGTCTTTTGGATGTGGTGGAGCAGGAGACTGTCTTCAGCACCAAGACATCAGGACTCAAGGCAGCTCTGAAGGAAAAAGAGGGTCCCTAATAAAGTGGCCAATGAGTGTATCTGTAGATTGTTGTCCCGTCATCAGTGAGGGGAAAAATTCTGTCATATTCCAGAGTGAGTGTGCAGTCGAAAGTCAAAAAGATGCTGTAACAGCTGCTGAGCAGAGGTCTGAAGAAACATCTCAGCTCACTTTAGGGTCATTAGTGATGCACAGGTTTTATTGACACTGCAGCCTTTCAAAGCTTCCAGAATTTCTGTGTCAAGTAACATTATCACAGGAATTGGAAAGAAGTTGGAGAGCGCGCCAAGACGTGTGAAAACAGTTATTGTCACAGCATACCTGATTTCAAAAACATACCTGAACCTTTTTCAGTTGAAACATTTGTTTAAAAATGATTATCATGACATGTTTTTATTGTTCAGTCTGACAAATAAGCCAAAAACCCCCCCATTAAAATCTGGCATCAGCACATGACAGTACTCATTTAACTGCCTCAATAATATGATCACATCATAGATCGGAGGAGGGGTCTTAAAGACTTCATTTTCTATATAGTTAAAGAAGAGAAATTGCACGGGACAATTCTGCACAAACTCAAAGGCGATCAAATTAAATTAAAGTAACTATGGTATCAGTTCCCTCTATCAGTCTCACCATATTTTGGGGGTTGTGAGGGATTTGCCAGTTGTTTTTTTTACTAACACAGTATAATATTTTGCCATTTTCTCCAAAATATCAGGAGAATAGTAGATTGAATGTTGGCAATTTGGATCAAAATTGTATACAAAAAAAGAAACTTACTACAACTTAAACTTTTTAATAGAGGAGTTATTGTTGTGCTGTCTTTATATATTAGGACCTGAAATATGCCATGGCATTTGAGGGACAGGCTGAAGTGAGGACTGGGAACAAATTGTGTGGAGGAATGTCCCATATTATATAAAATAAATAAAGGATAAAAAGCACATATTTAACTATTTAACTTTTGACTTCAGGGAGAGTGTGAACCTTTGAGACACAAACTTTAAAACTCTCCTGCATGGCAGCTATAAATCTGTTTGTACTGTTATTGTCCAGGAGGCTGATTTCTTCATCCTCATGTTTCAGTTCAATCAGCAAAACTTGAGATGTCTCTCTTTATCCTGAAGTTAGTGGTCCAATGATTGAACGTCATCTCTTTAGAAGACCGTTAATGGCTTTGAGTTCATCAGAGGACAGTGGAGACAGGTTGTAGCCTCGCAGATCAGGTTTTCCTGAAAAAAACCAAAACACACAATGAGATCGTCTTTTGGAAGAGCATATGTCAAAATGACAGATCAGATTCTGCTATAGATTTCATCAAATCCTTGAATTACAGAACAGCATCAGATAAAATATTTCACTTTTCCTCTGTCGATAGGGTCGGGAATCGATGATAAGAAATCTGATACATGATGACATATTGCACTTCATATCACCTCCCATGTTAATGATTGGAACTCACTCCTCTTAGGTGCCCCTCACACATCCCACCATGAGCATCATCAGCAGATCCACTCCTGTCACCACATCACCCTGTCCTCCATCAGCTTCACTGACTCGTGCTCAAATTCAGAATCTACTTCAAAACCTTATTTACACATTTAAGGCTATTTACATTTCCATTTCAGGAAAAGATATTGTAATTTCAATTTGATTCACAACAGTCTCCAAATCAAGCTTCAGTGCAATATCCAGCATGTGTACAGTGACATTTACAAACAAGACAGAAAATTACACTACACCATTGAACATAAAAGTTATTTCTTTAATGTAAAAATGAAATCTAAAGGGAAAAATTGTTTCCAAATGTATTTAATAACATGCATGTACACTCCATAAAGTCCTTAACCAACAGCAGTTATTACAACTGAGGCACTAAAAGAGCATTTTTGACTGTCTGAATTTAAAAAATAAAGTGTAAATAATTGGGTTAAATAATAAAAACATAAATTAAATGCATAAAAAAGCTGAAAAAAACAAAACAAAGCAATGTTAAGTCATAATAAGAAAACAAATGCAACAATTCCAATAATGGAAAAAGGCAGCCACATGTCCCGCATGTCTACCTGAGATGGTTTAGGTCTTGAGCGCTGACATAAGACAACAACACTATCTGCTAATAGTAAACACAGCAGGATGTGGGTCAGTCAGGAGTGCTGCAAGAAACAACAGCTTTGGCAGTCACATGATCACGTTGTCTGACATCGCGATTTGGACCAGAAAACAATGTTTTGTTCTGCTTTATTTCAGTGTGACACTGTTCTAATCCAATTACAAAATGTCACTGATGTAATCATTTTAAACTGCTGAGAAAACAACCCGACCTCTATTTAATACTAATTATTCAAGATTGAGGCAAAACCACGTCTTACAATGATATTTAAACACATCATTCCCCACATTCTCATTTTACCATTCACATTAATGTATCATAACATCAGTGCATCACATAGTGCATGCTGTGTCGTGAAGTGTGGCTGGTTTAGGAGA
>JAZDUH010000150.1:5422500-5455000 GCA_036419115.1 Scarus forsteni
AATGTCCTCAAAAACGTTCTGGAGGGCCTCCAGTCTGTTTCACTACAGTCAAACTTATTTAAATAGACAATGACATGCCGTGTTTACAGTTAATACTTTAGGGATTTTGTCTTATGGTACAGAAATGTTTGGTCTTTTTCTTGTTATTGGTGAAATTCTTCATTTTGATGAATTAATTGATTAATTAATTTTCTATCTATATATTTGTTGTTCTTCCTCTCATTACTACACCTTAACACCGATTGGCCTGATGGAGTGTGATTAAGTCTTACAACCAGGACTGTGTGTGGTGGTGATGGGGGTGGGTCAGAATGCAGGGGTTTATTTGTTAGGTTGTTGAATTTAAAATAAATAAACTGCCACATGACAAGTCAGACCTTCCTCAGGATGGCACCTGCGACCAAGTGAGATGTGTCTGCAGCATGCTTCGTTTGGACAGAGTTGTCTTGAATGCTGCCAAAACTGAGACATGTGTCCAATATCTGTCTCTTCCTCATCATCATCTGCTCATGGAGCTGTAAATAAGCTCAGGAAACCTAATTTAAGAATTCTGAGAAAAGTCAGATTTACATTGTTATATCCAGGAGAAAGTCGGGATGTGCACCTGCGAGGCATCTTATTTAGCTCCCCTTCCCTCACAGGCATGAGCTCATTGACAGTCAGGCGGTCTATTGTCAAAGATATCATTAAAATCCTCTTCTGAGCTGTGACACGGCCCCATTATAGATCTCAGTCCCCTGCTGCTGCAGAAGAATGCGGCTCTGTCACCCGGGGCCATTCTGGCAGCCAGGCGACAGTTTAGTCCATGTTGTGGTGCCGCATTGACCTGCTAATGACTTTTTCACCCCTATACAAATTGTTGGACAGCTTGTTAACATTTTGACAGCTTGATGGCTGAAACTTTTTTCTACTACGTTGCCAATGTACAAAATTTGAACAGGCTGTTTCCTGATTCTGCACATGCAGCTGGTGCCTGCTGTGAAAAGGTACATGAGGCTGCCCATTGAAAATAAATGTACTAAGTGAGAAACGTGGTGATATGTGGACTTGATGTGATATAGATAGGGCTCTGAGTAAAAGAAAGTTATGTCATCTGTTCACAGGCACAGAAAACAGCCTGCGTGTGAATGCTCCAGTCTCTCGCTGCACATTTTGTCCATGCAGGATGGCAGGTTGGGGCAGGATGATCTATAGCCCTGCTGTTAAGAGAAAGAGCTTTCTAGGACCACGAGAGCTTCACTGGAGAAAAATCCTCTAAAAAAAGAGAGGGGGAAAAAAATGTTTTATTTGGAGTGAATTATGGTCCGCACACATCATTTATCAGATCTGCCTGTTATGATCAATGGTTCAAGGTGAAGGTAGAAATATTTCATAACAATAAGTGTTGAAAATAGTTGTAAAATCTGACAAACTGTTTCAAAATTTCATAAATGCATTTGATCTTTACTGTCTGATCTTTTTGCATCTTTTCATCTTTTGATTTCTTTTCTAAAGATTGATATCTTTTGTGTTTTTCAGTTAATTTCTGATATAAAACACAATCTACATCCACCCATTCAGCTACAAAGGGCTCTTATTTCAAAGACCAGGTGCAGGTGCAGGCGTGGCACACCTGCCCTGTGTCTTGCCTGCGCTGTCCAGGGCAATTTGCAATTTCCTGTCAGTAAAATTACCACTCTGCTGTGTGCGCCTCGCTGTGCCGAGAATAGACCAGGTTGGAGCAGGTGAGCTTTCAGCACACCTTCTGCACAGTTTTTTGGCACGACATTGTCACTGCACCAAGCTGAACCGGTCGACACCTCCCCCTGGTGGTGATGTGGAAAATTAGGGACCTAAGTATTAAAACAGCTAATCAGCCAATCACATGGCAGCAACTCAGTGAATTTGAAGGATGTAGACATGGTTAGGGCGACCAGTTGAGCTGTAAACTGAGCACCAGAATGGAGAAGAAATTATCTTTAAGGAACTCTGAATGTGACATGTTTGTTAGGAACTGCTAACCAGATTTTTTTTTTTGCACAATCATCCATAGAATTCACAAATATGGTCTGAGAAAGACGAAACATCCAGTGAGAGGTGGAAACATCTGTGGATGCCACTGTGGACTACAATGGTACAAAGGTAATAGTAACTCTGATAACCACTCATTACAACTCAGAAGACCACAGTAAGACCATGAAGAAGGAGCTGAGGCTTGAAAAAATGATGTCTGGTCTGAATTTCTCAGTTTCTGTTGCAATATTCAGATGATAAGGTCAGAATTTGGCATAAAAACATAAATGTATGGATCTATCATGCAGTTCAGGCTGCTGCTGGTGGCACCGTAAAAAAAAATCCTAAAAAACCTGTAATTTTCTGGCAGCTGGGGTGCAAAAAACATAACAGAAAATTGCTTTCTCATAAAAATAGTTTCTTTCTGTAATTAAAATACAGTTTGTAGTTGTAATTTTAACAAGATTTTGCCTTAATTTAAGGTTCTTTAACGTTTAATTACAAACATTTAACATTAAAAGAAAAATGAATTACCCATAAAGATGGAAAATCGACATTGTAATTTGAAGAATTATGCTTAAATTTACAGGAATGTGCTGCTAATAGTTGGTTTTAATGGCATTATTTTTTGAATGTATTTTTTGGGCATTTTGTGCCTTTGTTGATAGGAGAGAGACAGTGGATAGGCTTGTGAAAGGGGGTGAGACAGTAGGGGAAGACACTGCAAACTGGTTACAGGCGGGATTCAAACCTGGACCGGCAGATGCAAGTATATGGGGCATGCATGGTTGCTAACCACTCCGCCAAACTAGCACGTCTTAATGACATTATTTCAAGAATAAGGTTTTTTTTTAGAGTTGCAAAATAGAATTTTATAGTTTATTCCCTTAAATAACGGGAAATATTAGTGAAATTACAATATTTTTACTATTAATTTATGTGTCATTTTAAATTATTTTTCCCTTTTTTTAGAGTTGTAAAGTTGAATTTTAAAGTTTATTCCCTTCAGTAACAGAAAAGTACTTGTAAAATTACAATACACTTGTTAATGTATTTTAACAATAAATATTCGTATTTCTAAAGGGGTTTCTTTGTAAAAGAACAGAAATATGTTTTTTTCACAGTTACAGTAATTTCCTGTTATGTTACATTTGACACATAAAATCACAGTTTATTTTTGAGGATTAATTGGCATTTTGAAAATACAGAAAAAAACTGTAAAATAAACAGTAAAATACGGTTATATTACAATTTGATGGTATCTGGGGCATTTTCTGGGCACACTTTGAGACCCTAAGTACCACCTCAGCATGCCTCTCGTCATATTGGTACAGACCATGTCCATCCCTTCATGACCATGATGGCCTCATTTTGCATGTATAAAAACACTGTGAACATCTGTAGGTTCAAATAAAGTAGAACCTCATTGCAAAGCTGTCGCATAAAGAGACTGTGAAATGGGCTTATGCTACATTGATATAGGGCAGCTCAAAAATAAGACGGGATCAATCCTGGTCCGAGAAAGGTATACCTAATAAAGTGGCCACTTGAGTGTTTATGGCTATTACCTGAAACTGCTTACAACTGCTTACTACCTTACCATAAAGGTAGTCATTGTGTAACATACTGTCAACAGCAACTCACTGTAATGTGTAAAAGAAATGCAAATGCCCTTTAAACATGACAAACATGAGGTGATGGTAAACAAAACTGTTGTTTGCTCTCACAAACATCAGGGCGATCAGCAGCAGTTCACAAGTCTCTAAATCAAATGATGAGGATCCATTTTAGAGCCAAACATCTTCACAGGAGTTGATGTGGGAGTGGGAATATTTTTCTTTTCACTTTAAGCTTTCTTTTCAGATTTTCTTTTACATGATAAATGCAGAGCAGCCTGGGTTTAATTGTAAAGTAACACATTTTGGAGTTGTTGAATTTTCCTGCTACCAAGTTCTCAGCAGTTCTTACCTGTCAAAGTCACACAAACAACAGTTTTAACCCACAACACTTGTTGTCATACTGTGAAAAAAGCACACTGTGTAACAGAGCTTTTTATGTAGCTGTTTGTGACTCAAACACACTCAATCTGTGATGGCATCCACACCTGCCAGCTCTGACTCAAGGTGCTATGGCCTGAAGTGTGTGTGCTAAGTTTTGGCTGCTACTCCGTCTCTTTTATAAATTTTCCCTCAACAGTCTTATAATGGATGTTAATGTAACATAAACAGTCAAATATTATTCCAAGGTAAAGTATGAGTTACTCTTCCCACAAGTGACTTCGTTCAGTTAAATTCATTGTCAAGGGGGCATGCAAAACAAGATAATTGGCCTAAGTTCTAGCTGAATCCCTCACTTCCAACTAAAGTGAGTCCAGTTAAGAGTAACTTTACCCTTTTTGATCCAGAAGAGGATAAAACTTAGAGCCAAAAGTATTAAACGTGCTAAAAACTCAGGATCAGCAATCCTGAAATGTCTAAAGTGCACAAGGGGACAGACAGGAGACAGACCTGTTTATATGTGATTAAGGGGACACATTATGCAAAACTGACTTCAAAAGACTTTTGAACGCAGTTTTGGGTATTCAGCCTTCCTCCCAGCCAACAACATTTGATATAAGACAACAAAACCTGTATTTAACAGGATGCATAATTGTAACTCATGGCATTTAGCGAGCTGTTGAGTCTGTCGTAGGGATGTAACAGTTACCGGTAGCATGGTAAACCGCGGTAAAATTTCCCACAGTAATCATTACCACGTCCTATTAAAATTATACTATATATATTATACCGTGTTTGATCACCACAATGCGTCAGAAACGCACGGTGATGCTGCTCTTTGCCTGGAAATGCCCGAACTATGAGGCTCTTCCTAGATGAAGCAGCCTCATGGGAAGCGCGCATGCACAGTTTGCATTGTTTGGCCTCAGCGGAAGTTACAGACAGTGGAGATTTCCCTCTGGAAACGGACTCTGAAGTCTGGTTAAATTTTGGATTTTACAAGGATGCCAAGGGGAAACTGATAGAAGACAGTCACCCTGTCTAAACACGAAGCTGCAAGAGAAAAAGACGTGCACGCTTAAAACTGTTGTAACTCCTCGAGTCAATGAACTGACTGAGCCATAGAGGTAGAGAGAGAGAGAAGATTCAATGAGCCATATCGGAGAGAATTACAGGTGGTTTGTCAGTATTCTCTGTCTAAATAATGTATAAATAATAGCATTAGTATCATTCTGGAGTGTGTTCTTGCCGTTCTTTTGCCGTGTATTTGGTGTATTTTGAAATTGATCGTCTTTTTCTGTCAAAGTTTGTGTTTTATGGATTTAATCGATCGTAATCTGGAAAGATTAGAGGAGAAAATATCGAGGATATCTGCCAGGGAGAGGAGGAGGAGGAGACCAGAGGAGAGGGCCTGGACAGGTGGTTTGTCAGTATTCTCTAATATGATGAGCTATAACATGGACACTAATGCTGCAGGCAAACTAAAATCTGTGTGTGGTTGTAAAATAGTTTATTTGTGTTAATTTTCAATTGTTTATAAAGATAATCCTGTTTAAAGTTCAAATCTGTTGTTTTCTTTTCTTGTAATTACACACAGTTTAAGCGTTTATAACATAATAATGACAAATACTTGCTAGAATTGTTTACTTTTATTTCTCATGAAAGAAGGGTAAAAAATGTACTCAAAGGGCATTTCTACATATTTATTGACAAAAAAAGACAAAAAATAACTGTTATTATGATATTAAAGGGGTTAATGATTTCATGCTGTGGTGCAAAAAAAGTGTGTGTGTGTGTTATTTTATTTGTATTAGATATTTAATTTTGTTTTAAGATAATCCTGTGTTTTGTTTTTGATTTTAATTACACACAGTTTAAGTTTTTATAACATATAACATAATAATAACAAATACTTGTTTACTTTTTTTTTCTCATGAAAGAAGGGTAAAAAATGTACTCAAAGGGCATTTCTACACATTTATTGACAAAAAAAGACAAAAAATAACTGTTATTATGATATTAAAGGGGTTAATGATTTCAATTTTGTGTAAAAGTACATTTTGAACATTTTGAGCAACAATATGATAGATAGGTCACATAATGATAACAATAATATACATCATAATATCTGTATATATCGTTGCAGCTAGTCTGTAGATATACACCTTACCTGATTATTTTTCTTGCATACCTTACCTGATTGGTCTACCTGAGCATCCCCCCCACCCTTGCTGGAGAGATATCTCTGTGAAGAGCAGTCATGTTGTTTATATTCTTAGTGACAGATCTAAGTTCAGTCAGACAGCCTTTTTCATTAAAACTTCAAGTTCATTAATGAAAATGTTTCAGAAATAGTCTTTGTTATTTGTGCTTCATTTGTGGACTGGTGTTGCCCACTGACATTGCTGGTAAATCAATCTATTTAGTTACTAATTCACTATAATAGGTTTTATTTGTATGTTATGCATAGTGCAGCAGGCTTAAAACATTTATTTTTCTCTGTGTTATAAGTGCATGAGAGTTGGGGGTACATGGCTGGAGGTCAAGTGTCGGAAGGGGTACAGGCTGTGAAAAGTTTGGGAACCACTGTGTTAGTAGATAAAGATTTTGGTTCATAAAAATAGTTTTCAAGTAGTTCTTGTCACGTGACATCATCTGCTTCCTGCTCCTTCCTGTGGAAGACATGGAGGATGCCAATTGTCCTGGAAAGAGGTCATTTTCATCCATTTCTAATGCTTTCCCCCAAAATAGATTTATAAGTATTTAATTGTTCAAGTCTCTAGAGTAACCCTCTACCGAAAAATGCTACTTGGGATAAATATTTATTTGTTCTTGGGCTTATTTCTGTGAGTGGCAACAAAAGTTGCCAATGGGCACACAGATTGTTGCTAACTGAAGGAAAACACTGTCTGCAGGATTTCTCATAATTGACTTATTTCAAATTGTAGAATGAGGTACACTGATGCATTTAGGTCCTCTTAGATAACTCTTCTAAGCTAAATAAATTCACAGGTATTCAAGACCGGTGTCTATAGGATTTTGATACGTTCCCATAAATCATTTTCTTGCTGCTGGAAGCTGGTTTCCATCACTTAAATAAAAGGATTTCAGGGAACTAAAAAAAAGTAAATACTTTTTCATGATTATGAGATAAAAAGTCATAATTATTGAATTGAATTGAATTGATTTTATTCCGGTAATGTCAGCACACCTATACAACATCACACATTGTCAATAGATGATCACATTGTACATGTCCGAAAGGGAAGACGGAAGAAGCAGAGCTTATCTAGTCCCATCTCCATTTCCTCAATATTTGTATTGAGGCCCTACACAGCATCTACGCAGACCAACAGAGTGTGTTTAGTGCACTTTGCAAGTTACCTGCATAGGCGCACTCACTCCTCCATCCCTGCCCCTCAGCGCAAGTGCCAGAGAGGGAGGAGAAAAGGCGTGAGTGTAACCTTAACCAATCAAATGGACTCCTTTTCTTGCCTTTAAATGCGCTGCGGGTGCGGCCCAGCGACTGATTGACCTGACTGATACCCGCCACCGTGGCCACAGTGTGCTGGAAAGACCCGGTAGAGGAGACGGTCAGAGCAGCTGTCACTTTTACAGCAACTAAGAGAGCTGAGGGGCCATCGAGGTGCACATGGGAGGCCACAATATGTAAAGACCACTTTGTGGGACAGATTTAATCTGTTCCTGTGTCATTAATGGGGGTACAAAATTAAGTAACAGTTACTTAAACACAGCAACAGGCTGATCCATCATGTTTATGTTCCGCCTGCATTCCTGGTCTGCCATTGCCAAATAGCAGAGCCTTTGGTGGTATATACTCTCCCGGTATCTCCTCCTCATCCTCCTTGCAATAATGTACTCCATCTTGTTAGACCACATTACGAACTAAGGCTAAAAAAGAGAAATACGGGTAATCACTGGTAAATCCTTAAGATCTACCACTTAATAAAATAATATCATGAGTATTTCTCAAAGTAATGCTATCAGATTTCTCTCTTTGAATGTTAAGGGTATGCGGGTTCCAGTCAAAAGAACAAGGAGTTTTTCCCATCTTAAAACTTAAAGGGAGACTTTATGTTTCCCCAAGAAACCTCATTTACCAAAAGGTTCAGACAAGGCTAAGGAAGCCCTGGATAAACCAGGGCTGCGGTTGAAAAGTCCTTATTGCTTAGGAAGGTTCCTGAGTGAAATGAACCAGAAGTAGTTCGTGATTAGAGCTGTTCGAATATTTACAATGCATAGAAAAGGTGGCTCAATGCTTCCTTTATTATCTCCTTTAGCATAGGATACACCGGACCATTCTTTACGAAAGGAGAGGAGATTATTCTGTCCAACAATTCTCCGCGGCAAAAGCCTTTATAAACAGCACGTATTCCAACTGCTTCTGAATTCAACAGGATAATAACAACAAATCACACAGACCATGTGAGTTACCACTGCTGTTCATCCTTTCTAAAGTTTACCAAAACCTGCCTTAACTTTCATGTAGTCTGATTCTCTGAAGAGAGCAGGATATGAGACATTTGAAGTTGAATATGTTTTAAACTTGGTTCAGTATCAATAATGTGTACACCATTAGATTGTGGGCTTAACAGTTTCTGCCTTTCTTTCATTCGGTTCATTTATTTTCATGCACTGATTGGTGTTCATGTTGATAATGAGAGGACAGATTTATTTAAATCCTCACTTCAACATCGGTTATGCAGATGTAATTTTTACCAGGTTATTATGTTCAATGTTGTCTGAAAGGAACAACATTGTCATGATGCATGATGCGTCTTTTGTAGTCCACCTTCGAAAAAATTGTAGTTTCACTGCAGCAGTAACATCCGCCGTCACATGATGACGTAGCGTAGTGAAAGTGTAGTCGGATTCTCTCTGCACGTCAGTTTTCTTTTCCTAAGTCCTTCTGAATTCTCCTTTCTCCTTTCCTTAACCTCATGACGTTTTCCATCAGGGTTAAGGAAAAGTGGATAGGAAAGGGCTTAGGAGGTGACTATTCGACCGCAGCCCCGATCTTAATTCTGTTATTAATCCTGTGCCTGACAAATCTAGCCCTAAACAAACAGTCCTAGCTAAAATATCAAGATGTTTATTTCTGTTTCTTGAAGACAATGGATGCATTGACCCCTGGTGATTTCACAACCTTACTTCTAAATCCTACTCTTTCTTTTCTCAGGTTCATTGTACTTTCTCTGGGATTGACTATTTTTTCATAGACAGAAATCACTTGAACTACTGTATATCCCATTCATTGATGACCTACCCATAATAATCTCTGATGTCTCCATTCAGATGGATCTAGTTTTCACTTCCTACATAAAGACTGTCCTCACTGGCAACTCAATCTATTACTATTAGCTGATGGGGTCTTTTGCACCAATATTTTTTAATGACTTTTTTTCTTTGCTACTCATAAAACTGATCTGACTTATCTTTTTGCAGTCCTCTCTCAATTTGGATTTGGAGACACTTTAATTTCCTGGGTCAAACTGCTATACATCTCCCCAAGCACGTATTTGTTCCAACCCAACATACTCTTCTTATTTCCTTTTATCAGGAGAAACGTGTCAGGGATGACCCCCATTTCCCTTGCTTTTGCCATAGCAATGTAACCACTCTCGGTTACTCTTAAATCATCTTCAGCTTTGGTAGGTATCTCTCGTTTCAGGATTGCACGCAGGGTATCATTATATGCAGACAATCTTCTTCTTTACCTTAATCACCCAGAATCCTCAGCCCAAGAAGAATTCAGCTCTTGCTCTGGATATAGATTAAACTTCCAAAAAAGTGAATGTTTTCTGTTTAATGATCACACATGGACCAAACAGACTTTCCTTTACGCATTAGCTCTACCAGAATCAAATACCTTGGTATTCATATAACTGGCTTGTTGTCTTCTATGTCTGAAGCAAATCTATCCCCTCCGATCTTGGCGATGAAAGCGGACTTCCTCCGTTGGGATAGTCTCCCCTTATCCCTGATCAGCAGAGTCCAGATTGAAAAGATAAAAATCTTGTCCAAATTTCTGTACGTCTTATTTGTTTACCTGTTTTTATTCCAAAGTCTTTTTTCTGAAAGATTGAAAGTATGATATCATCCTTTATTTGGGCTGGCAAAACCCTAGAATTAGTAAACCAGTGCTTCAGGAACCAAGGGCTGCTGGTGGATTGGCTCTACATAACTTAATTTTCTACTACTGGGCCGACAATATTCAGAAAATCCTGTTCTGGCTCCACTCCCCAACGTCTGACTGGTGCATTCTAGAATCACGCTGTTGCCGCTCCTCCTTGCTCTCTATCCTAGCTGACTCCCCTCTGCCCTTATCCCCTTATAAATTCTTTTCCAACACCATAGTACAAACCACCTTGTAGATCTGGCTGCAATTTCGATGCCCATTTAACATTCACCTCGCCTCCATTTCAGGCCCCTTAATCGATAGTCATAACTTTGCACCCTCTCTGCTGGACTCAAGCTTTGGCAACTAAACCAGACAGGGGATTAACACAGTTAAAGATTTATTTGACAATGGGACATTTTGTAGGTTTTTTCACCTAACCTCAAAATATAACCTTCCATGCTCCGATAATTTCTGCTATTTTCAGATCCATCACTTTATGCAATCAGCTTGTTTCTTATCCTCTATGTCATTCTGAATTAGCCTGGGAAAAGATTCTTATGCTACCTCACACCTCTCCAAAATTATTGTCTTGTATATATCGTGACATATCCTCTACCAATAACACTTACTCCTCTAAAACTAAGGATGGATGGGAATCTGAGCTGGGAGAGGATTTGAGTGATGAGGTGTGGTCAAAGCCTTATTCTGTATGTAGTAAATTACTTCTTGAACATGCCTTAATCTGATTCAACTTAAGCTAGTACATACAACATATTTGTGTAACGTTCTTGTGGCAGAATTTTATCACAATGTCAGTCAGTCCCATCAAAAGGTGGGAAATTATTAGTCAGCCATCTTGAGCACAATTTCAGAGGGTCTTGAAATTAAAATTAATCCCTGCTCTGTGATAGCAATCTTTGGTGTTTCAACAACTCCTCCTCCCTGCACTGCAGCCATGTCAGACATGATTGCCTTTCTGCTGTTACTGGCTACAAGAAGGATACTGCTGTCCTGGAAATCTCGTTCTCCACCTTTACACTCTCCATGGCTTAGTGATCTAATGTTCTTTTTACAGCTTGAAAAATCTAATATACTCTCAAAGGGGCAACAAACACCTTTTTTAAGAGGTGGCAACTGTTTCTGACATATTTCTGGAACCTACCTGTACTGCCGCCAGATTAACATCAACACTACAGTTGGATGCTGAACTACAATTACCTGGACCAGCAAGACTTTTCTCAGCTGAGCATAGCATTTTGGACTTTTAGATTGTCAGGTTTCCTCCTCATAATGCATGATATAAACATATAAAGCTCTTTTATTATCATTATTATTTTACATGTATTATTTTTCTCTTTCTTGGTGTGGACTGGGGGAACCATGTTGTTTAAAAATCGTGTTTGGAGCTGTTAACAGGCTTAAACCTTTTCTTTTATCTCAAAGGAATCAATATAATGTTTGAACAAAAAACATGTATAAACAGTAGGCATACATTCACTTTAAAGGACAGAGCTGTGCAGCCAGGTGGTCTCTCCTCTCCAGTGTGCTCTGCTGCCCTGTTGACATGGCACATGCAGTTCAGCCTGTTTCTATCTCAAGCCCTGCAGTGTCACCACTGTGAGGTCGAAGTGGCATCCATGGTGTAGGGCTATGTTGTGTAGCATGTAACATGTAACAAAGAATGCACTGACGCTCTAGATACCAGCCTTTGAGGTTTTGGTGTCGTGTGCGCACTGCCGGCCTGTCTCCCAAATTACCACTGCACCAGGAGCGCTTTGCCTGTGCCGAGAATACACCAGGTTGGAGCTGGAGAGCTTTCAGCAAACCTCCCGCACAGTTTTTGGTGCTAAACTGTCAATGCTGATGGTACAGATGAGTTGTCAGGCATGATGAATGATGATGCTGACCTGGCATGTGCTTCCAAACCTGACCCGAGTTAACAGCAACAATCGCACAACAAAATCTGAATACAATAAATCAAACTTTTATTGAAAAAAATCAATGGGTCCAGATACAAAATAATAAAAACAGCCAATAACCACAATAATGTAGATATCCACAGCAGAATAAATGTTCATCTCTACCAAATACATTTAAAGAGAACATACACTCACTTTAAGGCAAATAAATTAATTTTAGTATACACTGTAAAAAAGTCCCAACAGTTTGGACATATTGAGGAAAATGTGGATGCCATCCTTTAAATGGTATTCTGTCTGTCTCTCAAAAGTAAAATAATGTGATGAAATGCAATAATTTTTATAAATAACAGTATTGAGCAGGAAAGTGCTGAAGAGACTTCTGGGATGCAGGAATAGAGAAGATCTGATCCTGTAGTCATGTAAAGTCATTGACAAACATGGCCACTGGATGTGGCATCCATCACCCAAACTTTTGAATTCTATCCTAACTGACTGAGAAGACCTGCGTGAAGCTGGCCCCACACCCCACGCAAATTTCCGGGAAAATAGTCTATTTCGTTTGTGCCGGTTTGTGACGTAAAATTGTCGTTTGTGCTGCTATGGTTTTTAAGTTATTACATGTTATCTTATAGGTCAGCCAGAGTTCACCCAGCCCCCATTTTGCTCCGACTGGATCCAAAATGATGCCGTTCGTTAGTGCTTCGTTTGTGCTGGTTTGTGCCATCAAAACTCTTGTTGGTGCTGCTATGGTTAATAGGTATGACACACATTTCCCAGCAATGATGTCATGACCGCAAATGCTCTTGTGCTGGTTTTCTTCATTTGTTTTGGCTGCGGTCACACAAGGATCAGCTCATGCGGCCATGCCGAGTGAATCGCTTATTTGGTTTTTAAGTCCATGTACCTTTGTATGTTTCTGCACATTTTTCATACTCAGAGCACCTGGAAGGCCACTGCTGCAGGACGAACTTCACGTAAACATGTTAGACTGTTGTAAAGTTTTTTGACTACGGCCAAACAGCATGAATATCACCCGTATTTCGAAATGTTATTATTGAATATGACAAGAAGGTGACAGAACTGTCATCCTGAAAATTTTGAGGCACAACCAGCACAAACGAAACACTAGCGAACAGCACCAGCTTTACGCAGGTACTGAGAGGGACTTTCCCGAAATACTCTGCTTTTAACTGTTGTAAGTCATGACATCCATTTACCAAGCGCAAACTAGAAAAAAAACACACACAGAACACAGTGCCAAATATTTACTGCCTTTCAATGAAGTATCCAGAGCACAAAAAGCAACCAAAAAATGAGAAAAAGTCTTCTGTAAGCTTATAATAGACCTATTTACTGTACATCAAACACCTCTTTGCTTTAATCTATTTCTCATTATCCTGCAGGGATTCTTGGCTCTGTTCTCTATTGTGTGCATGTAGTTGCAAAATAAAAGAAGAAGAATATAGTGATCCAGCTGGTTTCCAGACAAAACAAACTGACTTTTAATAGAAAAACACCAGATAACCAGTGTGATCTGGGAGTGACTCTCCGATTGGTTTGTTCTGTGTTAGGCCCAGAATACACTCTTGTATTATTAAGACACAAAACCACACAATGACATCAGGTTGACTTCAGCTGCAAAAATGTGTGTTCAAAAGCCATACATTTTAACTTTTCACTGATGCTTAAGCAGAGAGGAATAAACACTGCTTACCTACGAAAACTAGTCTGAAGCACAAGTTCAATTCTAGCCATTAAGGCAAATACCACTTGGTGAACCGTCAGTGATGCAGAGCCACTGCTTTTAAGATATGCCATCTCATTGGCTTCAGCTCACAGACCATGCTGCAGCCTGTCAACTCATTCAATACAAGATAAGAGCCTATCTGCACACAGCAGATACATAGGTTATTTAGCTGCCAAGGAGAAAGTAAAAGAGATTCCTCTCTCACTAAATCACTGAGTTGGAAAAATGTGGAGTTTGTTTTTCTTGTGCGGCAGACTTTCAAAGAGGCTTGTTGCACATGTTGACAGGGTTTCATTCAAAGCATCCATTAGCCCATATGGTGAAGCCTTAACCTTAAGATCTGGATACGCTAAGAGCTGACTCACTGCTATCTGTGTATCCGCGCTGAGAAAGTAACAAAGACAATAAGGCCAGTAAACAGATGCAAGCCTCCACTGCCCACGCAAGGTTCTCTCTTTTATATCAACAGCCTCTTTTGAATACAGTCTGTGTTTTTCTCAATCAAGTCATGTTTTACAGCCTCCTGTTACATTTCAGGTATGACCTCGGGCAGATTTTATTTTTTCTTTGAAAGACGGTTATAGATGTGACTGTAAATGTGCAAAGACAGGCTGGATGGTGTTTCTTGGGAACAGTAGCTCCACTGGGGGTTTAATATATTTCCATCTCCAGGGCTTATGGAGAATGTCCTCAGAGAGATAGAGATTAAATATTCTTGTTGCTGGCAGGGTTCAGACCAGGATGCATTAACTGGTTCTAGCTGGTGTGAAAGCAACGGTATTTCAACAAACCTTTAACCAAGGTTTGCCATAGAGCTTGTCTGAACACAAATCAGTATGAGGATGAAAAGAACAGAAACCTCTGTATGACCTGTTAAGGACTTGGTACTTAAAGGGACTGTGAGGAGTTTCTCAGTAATTAAAAAAAAGTCTCACTTTTAGATATATGCCTGATCTAAATACACACTTTAAGATGAGTTTTATAGCATCAAAATAGGTTATCTATAAATGCTATTCCTTAGCCTGCCGGTCGGGTCGTACAGGGCTGGACTGGCCTGGATACTCAACTTCGGGAACAAGACAATTAAAACTAGAGCAAATTTATATTATTCAGACACGTCTTAGAGCACAGGGCTGTAAGTATCACTATATAGCCTGCTACAAAACTATGATACTAAGTTTTCCAAAAATTCTTTGTTGTCACACATCAAAAACTACCGCTACGTAACTAGAAAGAGATACATTACCTCGTCACTTTGCATCCTGTAAGTTGTTGAAAAAAAAAGTTGTAAAGCAATGCAGAGTCCTGAGGAAGGTCATAGCTGCATTATTATTAGCATCACATCTTTTGGTACATTCCAGTTGTAGTCAGAAGTAGGAATTTCCGGGTTCCGAGTAGAAAACTGCAACTGGAATGTTCCCCGAAGTCGGAATTTCCTACTGGGAACTCGGTGAAACCTCGCCACTCTCCTAGTTGACAATCGAAGATGGATGCCCCCAGTGTGAACAGTTATTTAGCTCCTGTAATAATCAATTTATTCTAATTCTTCTGACTGGGGTGTGTCGCTCTAGATCAGCTGTATACATAGTATTGTTAGACTTATATTTACAAAAATGCTGCCATAGTGATAATCACATTCTTCATACAACAATGCAGGGTGTGCTAACAACAGCTAACAGTAGCCTGGTAGATCGGCGTGTTTTTTTCTGACTGCAACTGGAACGCCGATGTCACTCCCAGTACAAGGTTACAGGAACGCAGCATTACGTCAGTCGCCGCGCGTGCTCATGGGTAGCAGAGTCTTAATGTCCCCGCAAATAGATTCTCCTCATAGCACCTTTAATGAGTGATATACCACAACTCATTCATGTCAAGCTCAGGCACAATAAGAGTTTAAACATCACTGATAAATATATAATGAAGATGTAATATGAGCAGGTCAAAGGAATAACACGGGAGAAACAGAACAAATTCAACAGTTGTCAAAAATCCCCATGAATTCCACACCTAGAGAAATTGAAGCAAGTAAGAGATTATTCTATAAATCTCCACATAGATCGAATAAATGTTTCATCATTCTTATATAATTTTTGTACTCAGATTTGTCACAAAGGTATAAAGCAAATGGCAAAAGCATCAGCATTAAACCAGCTTCAACTTTACAGATGCCTTTTCAGCCTGAGGCCTTTATTAGTGTTTCAAACACGAGGTGATCATTTTACGCCAATAACATCAGGTGAGAGGCCAGGAAGTCAATCAAAAAAAGGTTACCGTAGAAACGCATCCAAGACATGGGACAGTTTATCCAAATAAGAGAGGAAGCAGAATTAAAACATTAAAAAAAATTATAATTTGATTACAGGTTGTAAATAACTCAGATTCAAAACTGGATAAAGGGATATCAGGTTTTTAAAGTGTAATTGTAAGAGGTATATGATCATACACTTATGCCACAGTGTCACAGCTCAGTTCTCCCTCTGTTCAGAAATCTCAGGACAGATACTAATGCTATACATCGCTGTACATGGTGCCAAACTCTCTGCTTGATTAGAATCCATGAGAAAACTAGCCCCAGATTGATTATTTTTGCAGCAAATATGACCTCTGCTTACTTTGGATATTTGTAAAATATAAATTGAGAGTCAGCAGGTCTGAACTGAACATGGCGAACCTGCTCTGAGAGCTGGGGGACCACAGAAACACACGGTACTTGTTGATTCAGGTGAATAAATCATTAGCTCATCTTGTCAGACTGAATAAAATAAGAGAGTGACTAAGAAAAACTGGCTCAGGATGTTTCAGGGTGTTCAGGATCAGAGGAGACTACCAGCTTTTATACGCTGGACTGAAGTGAGCAGCCCTCATTATGTGGAGCCTCATTGATTTAATGATTTATAATCGACTCATTGTTTTACAAACTCAAGGACAAAACAGAGAAGCTTAGTGAAAGTTCATCTCCAGAGTAAGTATTCAGCACATACTGATGTTTATTTAGTAAAGACTAAAGCCACGGTTTAATGATCAATTTACTTCATGACAGCACACAGTGTGTTCACTGTTGTGGGTAAACTGAGCTCTTTGTCTAAATTACTGACCCTGATTTGCAGGATAATCCTTGCACACTTGTACATTTAGCTAGTCTTTATTCTGGATGAAGCAAAGCTAAAGTAAGACCATCGTTGGATCGTTATGTTGCTGGTGGAAGGAGACGTAGGCTGGCCTGTGTCTTAATATAGTGTCTAATCAAAGCAACTTGGTAGTGGGACATTGACCCTTCGCTAAGCCCCACCCCCTTGGTTACTGTTGCTTAGCCTGTCAAGCTTTGCCTCGTAGAAGGACAAATATGGAGTTTTTAGTGATTCGGTGAGGGATATTCCTAAGGAAATATCTGCTAATTATTGGACATTTTCTTCAGATATATCAAAAAGGAGTGGACAGAAAGATCTCCAGTATGCTTTTGAGAGTTTCATTTACCAAATCAAATGTCAGAGTTCAAATGTAGAGAACATTAAAATAGAGGGGAAAGCACAAAGATCTCAATACAAGCGTCAAGCACTCCGTGTGTTGATACTTCACTTTAAAATAATCACATACAGGAACAAGAACAACGATGTTCTTGTCCAGCAGGGTAAGTTGATATATATATTGTTTGAATTGAAATTAATAATGTTATGGTTATCGTTGTGTTTGCCCCTTTCTAGAGCGTCTGTTCATAAAAAAATCTAAGTATATCCAAACTTTTCTGCTGTGACTAGTATTTCTTTTGCCAAAATATTACCCAGTGGCTCAAGTTAACAGAAGTGACCTACTGCTGAGACCTCTTTGTTTGCTAATGTTGTCTAACCCAGCATACAGAGCTATGGTTAGCTAACGTTAGTTAGCACCTTACTTTAGAACAAATGTAGGTGTTCTTGTGCTCTATCCACACCTGGCATCTTTCTGCTTGAGTCTTGGGCTTGGAGAAGACAAAAAAAAATCAACACCAACCTCCAAACTTCTCGGATATCAACTGTCAGACTTGCTAGCCCCTAATATACACCGCCAGAGCATATTGTTTTCTGCTGAGAGCTTGCCAGGCCTCTTGTGCATAGTTACAGTTGCTCACGTGGGATTGGACAGTTACTGTTTGTGGAAGGGGCTTAGCGAAGGGTCAATTAAAGCTGGTGTCTACGATTTGAAACCGCAGCCTGCCCCCCCTCCCCTCACCTCTCCCCTCCGTGTTCCAAGATCCCGCCCCCAGCTCGTGTCGGCTCATATAAGCCCCTTCGGACTGAGCTACGAGCGACTAGCACAATATATCAGCAGCAAACTCAATCAAAAACAGCTCAGCTCAACTGAAAGTATCAAACACGACAGACATCCCCCTTACAACACACAGCAGTAGCCATTTCAACTGGACCGGCGGCAATGCGGGTCTGGCGCCGCCAGAGCGGAGCCGAGTGTGGGGGAGGATTTATCTTTCTCAGCCTGTCCTCCCCAGCTCAGCTTACAGTGCTAACGATTAGCGGCTAACAGGCTAACCCGCTCCCCTACAAGTTATTAGCCCGTACAGGCACAAACTAACCAGAGTTATTCTGCAGACATCTCACACTGTAGTAAACAAAGCCATTACCTGATCAACGAGGGGCGAAACGGCCGATGCTGAAGGTCTGACGGCCGGCTGAGGCTATTCGTTAGCCGTTAGCCCGCTAACAGGCCTCGACCCGCATGCAGAGCTCCGTTGGGCCCGCGGGAGAGGGGAGAGGAGAAGGGTGGTCTGCAGCCGGACTGTCTTGGGAGAGGGAGGCGGATTCCCGGGTTTGGCGCTAGGCTTTTCCGGCTCCATGATAGTTCAGTAGCTAACGCTGCTAGCTGCTCACCGGAGGTAGAGGGGAGGAGGCGGGACCATGGGCAAGATGCTGCATACTGCATAGTGAGGGAGACGAGGGAGAGGGGAGAGGAGAAGGGTGGTCTGCAGCCAGACTGTCTTGGGAGAGGGAGGCGGATTCCCGGGTTCGGCGCTAGGCTTTTCTGGCTCCATGATAGTTAAGTAGCTAACGCTGCTAGCTGCTCACCGGAGGTAGAGGGGAGGAGGCGGGACCATGGGCAAGATGCTGCGCATGCATGAGTGAGGGAGACGAGGATTGATGGACTCATGGACTAACTCACGGACCAATTAATAGTTGCAGGTTCTTAGGCTTGATTGGTCAGCTAGTATGCAGCTTTTCAGCGGATATACTGAATGGATTTTTTTCATTCTTTTTGGTCTTTATACTGTGTAGATAGGACCATAGGACCATAACAGCCTTATAAACGGTGTTATTAATATGTACAAAGCTTCCAAATTGTAGACCATAGCTTTAAGTTGATGTAAACAAACTGTAGCTTGTGATGACCCCACGCTGTTTTTGAGGCTTGTTTTTTCTCCTACAATGCTTTTGATTACAAGAAAAATTTGGCACCATGTACAGTAATGTAATGTAAAACATTTTTCTGAACAGAGAGAGAACTGAGCTGTGACATGGACACATTTAGGCTCATGTACCTCACAAAGCTATAAACAATATTAACAAGTAGACAAGAAACGTTACCAAGCACTTTCAAACCCTTCTGAAAAATGCAAACAAACAAAATAGAAAAAAATAATCACAGACTACTCTTGAAAATAGGAAACCTAATCATTAATAATGGTACCCTTTTTTGTGAGCAACATTTTAAAAAAAAGTACATTAAAGATTTTGGCAGAACAGTGATTGTATGTAAGACCTCATTGTTATGAAGTTTTTAGAATTATATTAGTCCGCTCCTGACTTTGGTATTTAACCAAAAGTTTGGTTTATAAAATAGCACCCATACAGACAGATGATGATCATTGTGGTGAGTATATCAAGGACTGTTCTTTCCATTCTGATATCATTTTTTGACAAACACATCTACAGAACACAGTTTAAAAACCGTCACTGTCACTGTGTCTAGAGGCTCTGGATCTGATATGAGGTTTTGTCAGCCTTGACTGTCTTTACCACAGTGTCACCTTTCACTGCCAATGGTCGTGCAGCAGGATTTATCAGAAAAGAAAAAAAAATCAAAACACTTCAATTTTAGTTTGCCGGGAGTGTTCCTGCGGCAGGAAGCTCCTCTGAGAGGACCGTTTTGGAAATCTGTTCTTCATGTTCATGTCGTTTCTAAAATAAGACATGGGCATACTTTTTCATAAGGGGAAAAACTTTTATTAAACTTTCCCAACAATATAAGAATAAAGAGTGTGGCTATGTGTTCATAATAATAACTCGGGCACCCTTCTTCTTTTGTCAAATTTTGCCAAATTAGTCCATGACATCTCCAGAGAGTTCAACAGTGAGAAACATCATCCCAGGCCTAACTCACCTGACTGCCCAGGTAGAGTCTTTTCTCTTTGTCCAACGCCACTGACTCTCCTTTTTCTGCAGCCTTTAAGTGGTCTTTGATTTATGCTTGCCTTAAGCCTGCCCGTGCACTTCTCATCTGAATGTTAAAGTAGTTACAAACTTTTGGAGCCTACTTCTACGAGGCAGTGCACCCTCTCTGTCCAGCTTCACTGTTGATTTCGGCCGTGAGCTCAGTGTACATCAGTATTTTGAGCCCTTGACTCTTCCTGATGTACAGATTGAGCCACTTAAAGGAAGGTGCTCAGGCCCGCCCACCCTCATGGTTTGCAATTAGTTCCCATACAATTATGTGATAAACATTTAACCCTTACCCTGCAAATTTTGGAAAATGCCACAATGAAGAAATTTAGAACACAAACAAACTAAAAAAAAAAATAAGTAACAAAATTTTGGACTTCCAGTGGCTCAAAGTTGCCTGGTAACTTCATGGAACCAAGCTGGCATTTGGCTGGGAGGGGAAAACTAAAGTGGCTACATCTGTGCATGAGCTTTGGTGGTGCAGTTGGATAGTGCGCTTGAACAGTGATCGGGAGGTTGCAGGATCAAGCCCAGCTCTGGGCGTCACGTGACGTGTCCTTGGGCAAGACTCTTAACCCCAATATGCGTGTAATTGGGCATGAAAGGGGGTGAATGTGTTAGAGATACTGATGGATAACTAACATAGGAACTCAGACCCATCAGTGAGTGAATGTCAGTGTTGGTACTCTTTGGTACTGGCGGCGTTCAATAATGAGTAATCTAATTTATTACTTTTTCATGCATTACAACGCTGTTACAATTACTAACACTGAAATGTGGTGACATCTTTGCACTGATGTCAGGCAGCTGTTATCCGACCTGCCTCACCCCCAAATTCCGCGGCACACGAAAGCGCCGCGCCACGGTCTTGCTCTGACAGACAAACCCCACTGAAAGCAGCGCACCCAGCAGCATCGCACCTTGCAGCCCGTAGGGGGAGGGCTGATCCCCGGAGAGCCCCAGGCTCTCATGAGAATAGTGATGTCACACACTCATAAAACATGTTACAGACTGAGAAAAGAAATAAACAACACCTCACTTCGCTTCTCTAAGGTCCCTCTGCTGGTCCCAACCACACAACCTCGGGATTTATTCAACTTCTATCTGCCTATATCCTTGTAGAAAAGATGTTTGGTGTCATGTATACAATATTTCATATTTCTGTACCTCTACGATTCACTTTTCTTCGTCCATGGTGTCGTGTTGCCTCTGGAACCCTCTGACCGACTGCTGACCTGATGCTTGTGCCTCCGGTTTTTACAAGACAAACAACTGAGGAAATTTGAGAGTCCGTGCATTCTGTTTTATTTTGAGACTTCCGGATACTCCACACATTTACTTCCTGTCTGGTGCTTTCTTAAGACAGTGAATTTACGAGGTTTGGAAGCAGCACGGCACCCTTGAAACGTACAGCAGAGCACTTCGCTTCCATTCTAGTCTATCAGGCAAATCCCCCTGCACGGGTTGTTGGAGAACTGATGATGTCAGAGCTGCTGCAGCAGGTAACAACAAGGAAGGACACAGAGACAGAGACACACAGCTCAAGCAGAAAAAGCTTTTTCAAAAAAGTAACGCATCGGTTACTTTACCTGGTAACTAATTACATTTATGAAGGAGTAATTCTGTTAGTAATTCAGTTACTTTTTCGGGAAAGTAACTATAACCAATTACTTTTTTAAAGTAATGTGCCAAACACTGGTGAACGTGAGGGCGAATGGGTGTGAATGAGTAGGTGTGACCTGCAGTGTAAAGCAGCTTTGAGTAGTCAAAGAGAAAAGCACAATATAAGCTCAAGTCCAATTACCATTTAGCCTGAAAGAGGCCGACCACAACATAAGGTCCGGCCACAGTCTCACCCCCATTCATGTGTCCCACCAGGCCAGCCTGGCCTTGAGATGGTCACCCTCGCTTGGCTGTTGCCTGCCCAGAGGAGGGTTGTTCGATGTCCATCTGCTGGTTTTTCAGCACTGCTTCAAGACACCGTAACACCTGGCAATACAGCTTGCTGTAACAGCCCGAGTGAAGCTGTTACCTGAAGATTCCATGTTCTCATGCACACAAAGGTCACCAGACTGCTTGATTTTTACTCTTGACCCATTAATATCGAACCATCCTCAAAACTAACTGGTCATGTAAAGATGAAAGATCTTGGGAGGACTTCCTGAGGTGTTGCATCACTAAAGCTTTGCCCATGAGTGTAGAAAGAGTTGAATGTCTATCAGCTGTGTGATACTCAAATTAACTTTTTGATTGTTGATGAAGAGAACCCAAGGATGCTGCACCTCAGTCTAACTTTGGATCGACAGAGAAACCAAGTTGAGACAAGACTTGAGGCCATTTGACCAACAGTGTCAATTTGTGGGCTTGTAGCTCATGATTATCCTCCTTTGGGTATACTTCACACTTAGACCAAAACTCTTTTTTAAATCATGCTGTATATGTATTTATTTAGGCTGTTAACCAAACCATGATGTCATCTCCTGCTTTTCTGCAGGCAGCCTCAGTGGTATGGAGCTGCAGCCTTTGGCACTTCAGCACTGGCTCATTTTTTAGCCCTAAAGGCTGAAGCTTGGCCTTGACCTTTGTGTAAATACAACAATCCAAAAATGTAATGCCTCTACCCCAGCTGCAGCAGGCACGGAGGCACAGGAATTAAAATCTTGTCGGCCAATTCACATTAAATGCTGTCAGCCAGCTTGTTACTTATCCTGGGTCTTATAATAAAATCAATGTTTGTTTTGTCTCGAAAACTGCTCTCTCCTTCTTCCTGTTCCCATTAGGAGCTGTAGAGTACAGTGTCTTTGAGTTGCATCAAATTGATTTTCAATCCAGATAATTTTTGCTAACAGCTGGAAGCTCAAACTTGCACAACTTTCTTCCTTAACATTTCCAGACATTGAACACACTGAAAAGACTAAATGGACAGCCGAAATCATTGTGTTGCAGAAAGGAATGTCTAAACATATTGAAAATCAACAGGTTTAAAATGTCATTATAGCACTTTACAGGGACAAATTGCAGTGAATAATGCAGATAGAGAGGAGAGAAAGTCACAATAAAACGGTTTTGTAAGAAGCCTCAGATCAGACGTCTGATGAGAATAATGGAGGGTTTGAAGAGTCTCTTCAACCATTACTCAGCAAGCAGAGACGGACAGTCGTCTAACTTGTGTTATTGGTTTTTACTCAGACATCTCCAGCAGTAAGGGTGCAGTTAAGGTAACAATTCACATAACTGGGCATTATATTAGGTACGCCTTGCTAATAGCCAGTCAGACCCCCTCAAACCCTCAGAGCGATCTTAATTCTTCAGATTAACATGACATGTTGGTTCATGTTGTCATCTTAACATTCAAGATATCAATCTCCCACATCCCAAAACTGCTCTGTTGGATTGAGATCTGGAGTGCAGTAGTAGTTGAGATCACTAGAGAATCGAGAACTCAGTGGCATGTTTAGGAAACCAGTTTGTGAAGATTTGAGGTTGTGATATGGAGGCTCATCCTGCTGGAATGAGGATGAGTTTATGAAATTGAAAAGGGCTTTTTTGTGAGTTATTTGTGATCAGCATGGTGCTTTGAGTCCATCATGATGTCTTGATGAACTTCAGAGGAAACATAATGTGGGACAGGATACCCTCCTTGGAGTCTAGACACAGGTGGTGGTGAGGAGTAGACTTCTGAGCAGCTTGCTGGGACACTGCTGAGATGGACTGAGGTGCTGGTGAGCTGAAGGGCCAGACTTCTGTGGAGCTGGATATGGACACTGATGAGACGACTGGAGGTGCCTGAGGTGGAGAAGGGTTTCGAGATCACGCAGCATGACACCACGACACTGACTGAGGAGCACAGACACCATTTAATAATATGACAGCAGCAGGATGGGATAGGACAGATGGGACATGGCAGAATCTGGTTGGCTCTCAAATCATCAGCTGATGATTTGGGGCAGAGTGAGGGCACGTGTCTGAGGGCTTTGAGACAGGTTAAGTATTAAGAACAGTCCCCTCTTCTCGACTGAGACTGCAGAGTCGACCGCACCCTGTTGGGCAAGGTGGCTACTGATTGGACCAGCCCAGGATGTGGCCCAACATCTTGCCGTAGTGGAGCCTGATGAGAGAAGCTCATTAATCATGAAGTGCATGTGAGGAGCATTAATGAGCTGAGGCTCAGGGCTGGAGATGAGGTGTGATATTTTTCAGCCTTTGGTGGTTTTGAAATCTGATGTAGATTCATTATTCGCCATGCATGCACCAGGAAGATCTAAATCTCTCGGGCTATGTTAACATTGAAAATGTTGCACACTGATTTGATTTAGTCATGCCAGGATCCACCTTGGTTAATTACTGAATGAGGAGAAGCTGTTTGGAACATTGCTGCTCTATGTCCTGCAAGGGGTGAAATGGTATTCCTCTAAACCTGATGGGTCTGTGTCCAGGTTCTCCAGGTTTCCCTGTAAGACCAAAATAAAACATACTCAGCAGGTTAGCCGGTGATCCTAAGTTAAACTTAGTTCTGAGTGTGTGTGAATGGTTGTTTGTCAATGTATGCCATACCTGTGATTGGCTGATAACATCCAGGGTGAGCCCCATCTTTGGACCAACAAACAGACCTCAGGGTCTAGATGATGTAGGTTGGTTGATAATGATGATGATAATGATTGTTTATACTGATGTATGTTATTATACATTAAGTAGGGATGTAACAGTCACCAGTAAAATGGTAAACAGCGGTAAAATTTCCCATGGTAATCATTATACGTCCTATTAAAATTACAGAGTTACCGTGTTTGAGCATCACACAGTTGGAGCCTCGCTCAGACTCTTAACAGGTTTTCACACTCGAAACGGCTAAAGTCTGGTCAAAGTTTGGATTTTACAAGGATGTCGAGGGGAAACTGATTGATGACAGTCACCCTGTCTAAAACACTAAGCAGCAGTGAAAGTGCGTGATTAAAACTGCTGTAACTCCTCGAGTAAACAAGCAGGGAGAGAGAGAGAGGATTCAGTGAGTCATACCTGAGTGAATTTTAGGCAGTTTATCAGGATTTTCTGTGTAAATAATGTATAAATGTTGTAAATAACAGCATTAGTATAAATCTGGAGTGTTATTTTGCCGTTCTTTTGCCGTTTATTCGCTGTGTTAGCTGTATATATCGTCGTAACAGATCATCTTTTTCCATCATAGTTCGTGTTTTATGGATTTAATCAATCGTAATTTGGAAATATTAAAGGAGATGTCGACGACAACTGCCATAGAAAGGTGAGACCAGAGGAGAGTCATGAAGGGGGCTAACTACTTAGAGACTAATGTTAGTAAAACAAAAAATAAATAAAAAGGCCCGAACATGGTCTTATATAACGAGCTGTAACATGGACGCAAATGCTGTAGGCAAACAAAAATGTGTGAGTGTGTGTAAAATAGGTTTAATTTATTTTTGGCCATCTAAAATCTTTGAACATGTTCATCAACAATTGTTTATGAAGAGAATCCTGTTTAAAGTACAAATCCATTTTTTTCTTTTCTTGTAATTACACACAGGTTAAGCATTTACAACAAAAATAATGACAAATACTTGTCCTAATTGTTTACTTTAATTTCTCATGAAAAAAGTTTAAACAAATATTCCTGAAGGACATTTCCTGACACAGTTATTGTCAAAAAGACAAAAGAACTGTTAAAATTATGATATTAAAGAGGTTAAATGATTTTAAGACTGTGTTAAAATACTTTTTGAACATTTTGAGCACACTGCAACAATACCACGATGATAATGATAACTTTGATAATTTTGGTCACAATTGCCGTGATATGAAATTTTCATACCGTTACATCCCTAACATTCAGTAATTTAGTCATTAATCATGATTACTGATATTAATGTCATTATAATGACCAACATTACATTAATAATGTACACATTTTTAGATCACAGTACAAACAGAAAGGCAAAGCAAAGCATCAGTTGGTCTCAGTCTTATACAATGATAGAAAGAGAAAACCGAGCTAACAGTCCTCATCACAGCCCCACTATAGGTCTAATGTTTCCAGTGTGCCTGTTATTGCCTCCTCTTCCTCTTCCGGTACACGCATTTTTATATTGTGTACTTCGATAGGGAGAAGATTGATTAGGATGTGGCGAGGGCACGAGTCAATTCCATTTGCTCCTCAACAACAGTAATGCCTATAATAGTCTCAGGTTCGGTGTGGGTCTTTGTGCATGGACAATTTGTGCTCTTCCTCGTACATTCACAGGCGTGTGCTTAATGGACCATGATAGCCACTTTTCATCCTCAGCAGACACTTGTGATATGTTTAAAATAAGGATCCGGTGATTGAGAGAGCAGTTTGTGTCTCCTCTGACTTGGCATTTTGTAGAGATGACAAGGCTGCATTTAACTGGGACATATTAGCACTTCCTGCTTTTATAGTATTGTAATAACTGCAGGGATGCCAACATGCTGCTGTTTAGAGGGTCTAATGTGCTCATGTTCACTGTGGGGGAAGATAGGCCGTCTGAATGCAGCTCCTTTAAAAGTACAGGCATGCTTTTTTTCCAGTGTGAGGATAACCAAGTGATATTGATCTGTAAAACTGCTACAGGGACAGTGAAGCAGAGTTTAATATTCCACTTACCACAGTAGTTTGCATTGGCTACTTAAGTTGTGCACAGCTAATCAAAGATTTTCAGTTATTTCCACAGGGACTAGAGTCTCTGCTGGGGTCCCTGCAGACCTGGAAACTTGAGGCTAAGGCTGTTGAAACAGGAGTGAATGCTCCTCAGCTTCATCTGCACCTCCATCTGTGATTTTTTAACTATTTGGAGATGTCATATTTAGCCTCGACTAAAGTCTACATGCAGGTAAATAAGGTTTCAAGATTTTCCCTCAAACACTGAACATCCATGATGCAACATATCATATGTTGGCTGAACATGATTATAAATTGCATGAGACCAGGCAGAAATTATGTTATAATGCTGATAAATGTATGTTATTAAAGTAATTGTGATTAATGACTCTCAGTATTTCCCTTCACCTCCAATTCTCATTTCTTCCATCACAATCTATTGGCCCTTTTCCATTAGGTTCAATTAACTCAACTGGACTCTACCTGGCTCTACTCTACTCGCCTTGTGCTGCTTTTCCATTAGCCCCAGTCGCCTGCCCAACAGGGTGCAGTGTCGATGTAAACAGCTTAGCGGCACTGCGGTGACGTCATTTTGAGCATGACACAACAATCTGTGGCTTTTTGTCACAAACCGAGTAATCAGAATCAGAATCAGAATCAGAATCAGAAATACTTTATTAATCCCCGAGGGGAAATTCGTTGTTTCAGTTGCTCTTATACACAGTATAGCAGTCAGGAATATCAGTTGAAGACATCACGATTGAAATAGCATTAATTTCACGTGATTAAAGTAGAAATTAGAATTAAATCAAATAAAATAAAATAGAATAATAGAAATATATTTTATAAATAGAATAAAATAAAATATAGTAAAATAGAAAACAGTGCAATGCAATAGAATACTGTGCAATTTGAGCTTTGTGATATTAGAGGGAGGAGTTATAAAGTCTGATGGCCACAGGCAGGAACGACTTCCTGTGGCGCTCTGTGGTGCATCGCGGGGGGATGAGTCTGGCACTGAATGTGCTCCTGTGATTGTCCAGCACGCTGTGGAGGGGGTTGTCCATGATGTCCTGCAGCCTGGACAGCATCCTCCTCTCCATCACCTCAGTAAGAGAGTCCAGCTGCACCCCCACAACATCACCGGCCTTACGGATCAGTTTATTGAGCCTGTTAGTGTCAGCCACCTTGAGCCTGCTGCCCCAGCACACAACAGCATACAGGATAGCACTGGCCACCACAGACTCATAGAACATCCTCAGCATCGTCCTGCAGATGTTAAAGGACCTCAGCCTTCTCAGGAAGTAGAGCCGGCTCAGGCCCTTCTTGTAGACGGCCTCGGTGTTCCTGGTCCAGTCCAGTTTGTAATCCAAATACACTCCCAAGTACTTATCCTCCTCCACGATGTCCACCTGGACCCCATGGATGGAAACAGGGGCCACGGGAGCCTTTGCCCTCCTCAGATCCACAACCAGCTCCTTGGTCTTTGTCACATTGAGCTGTAGGTGGTTCTGCTCACACCATGTGACAAAGTCCCCCACCACCGCCCTGTACTCCTCCTCATCACCCTTGCTGATACACCCCACAACAGCCGAGTCATCAGAAAATTTCTGATAGTGGCAGGACTCGCTGTTGTGGCCAAAATCAGTGGTGTACAGGGTGAAGAGGAAGGGGGACAGGACTGTCCCCTCTGTATTGCTGACCACCCTGTCAGACACACAGTGCTGCAGACGAACATACTGCGGTCTGCCAGTCAGGTAGTCAACAATCCAGGACACCAGAGGAGCCTCCATCCCCATCGCTGTCAGTTTCCCACCCAGTAAGGACGGCCTGATGGTGTCAAAGGCACTGGAGAAATCAAAAAACATGACTCTCACAGTGCTGTCAGGCCTGTCCAGATGGGCGTAGACCCTGTTCAGCATGAAGATGAGGGCGTCCTCAACCCCAAGTCTGGGCTGGTAGGCGAACTGCAGTGGATCCAAATGGGGCCTGACCTTAGGCTGGAGCTGCTCCAGAACGAGTCTCTCCAGGGTCTTCATGATGTGGGACGTCAGTGCCACTGGTCTGTAGTCCTTGACGTCGTTTGGACACGGCGTCTTTGGTACAGGGACGATGCAGGACGTCTTCCACAGCACAGGGACCCTCTGGAGACCCAGGCTCATGCTGAAGACATGGTGAAGTACTCCACAGAGCTGGGGTGCGCAGCTCTGTGGAGGAAAGCAGGAGAAGGCTGCAGGTGGCAAGAAGAAATACCCCTTGAGAAGCACAGGAGAGGTTTAGAAGCTATATAACAGAATGAAGCCGAGGATGAGAGCAATCAAGCTGCAAAGAAAAGATGTATGAGGGTAAGCTAATGGTAGCTACCGCTGGCGTGCTAGGTCGTGACGCAGTCGGTGACATCACCTTTTAGTATCGACTCATCTCGCTTGGAACCAGAGCAGAGTAAGTACTAAAACTAGCTTGTTTTAGGAGGTACTGGGCTAGTGGAAACACACTGCAAATCGAGTGGGGCCGAGTAGAGTAGGGCCAAGGCGTGCTAGTGGAAAAGGGCCATATGATGTAAAACTGTGCTCTGGTATTATGGTGTCATGGTGCGCAATTTTATAATTTTTATGGGCATATAAATTCTAAAAAAGTGGGAAAACACCTGGCAGGGCAGCACGAAGATCCTCACATTTTAGACTTCACTATTCCTAAAATCCTAGTTACAGCCCTGCTTGGAGTTAAAAGCATTGCCACCAAAAACAAATGCATACTCATGAAATACATTTCTGGTAATAGTGTTTGGATATTAGGTGTTTTATTTTGCTAAAAACGGACTCGGTTTGATCAGATATCCTTCAGTCACCTCACTAATTAGATCCACCTTTGTTAGTTTTCATCCCATTGATCTGTTTAGGGAGACATTTTTGAAAAGATTTCTTGCCTGAAAGTGCCCATGACTCTTTCTTACGCTTTGTGCTTCCACTTTCCATCTGACACTCTTCAGTCCAACATACAAAGAGAACAAAAATCAATACACTTGAGGAGTGGTTGAAGGGCCTTTATCTTCTGCGGTGGATGATTTGGCTGTGTGAATTATTCATCAGGAGAGAGCTCGAGACTGTGCTGGTGAGCACAGTGGATAGGAATAACAGCTTTTCCTTATCACTCTTAATCTTAGAAGCTGCAGTAATGCAATTCCTAACATTTAGCACTTAATGGTGTGTCAGAGAGGCAACTTGATCTAAGACCATTAGGGCTGTTTTGTGCTGAAGTTCAAAACAGGCTTTTCCTCTCTTATCTCTGCCACTGAGCTGACTGAGGAAGCAGAAAGCCATGAAAGGTGTGAGAAGACCTCACTTCTGATGCGGTCAGCTTATCAAATGGAGTTAAGTTTCCCTGCCCTTTTCTGTTTGCTCCTTTGTCTCTGCATCCAACACTGCATAACTTGTAAATACTATTGACCTTTTCATTTCCTCCATATTGCTTTCAAAACTTTTATATTAAAGAGAAGTCCTCAGAGGGTCAATATTTAAAGTTATAAAAAGAAACTATCAGTAAAGTCCTGGTGGAGGAAGGATTTATCCATTCATCTTCCACCACTTATCCGAGGCCTGGGCATGGGGGCAGCAGCCCAGACTTTCCTCTCAGACACAATTTTCAGTTCCTCCTGAGAGATTCCAATGCAGTCCCAGGCCAGGGCGTACCAGGAAAACCTCCACAGGAAAATGAGCAGGAGGCATGCTAATTAGATACCCAAACCAGATCAACTGACTCCTCTCAATATGAAGAAGCAGCGGCTCGACTTTGAATAAATCTATATACATTTAAAATGCATTCAGATCAGTCAGTTAGTCATTCCATGTTTTTACAGCCCAAACTTAAAAATTGCCTTGAGACACTTTACAGAACAGTATATCAGTGCTATACTCTTCTTTTTTTTTTTTTTGTTTATTGTAATGTGTTTTATTGTTGTTACTATTATGGTACATAAATCCCAATATCTTTAAGCGTTTGACTATAGCTAAAGTGGTAAGAAAAATGTCTGTTAAAGGAAAAGTTTGGTTCCTGCTGCTTTTACATTGTTTATAGAATGAAGAACAACAATATACTCACCCAGAAGGCTTTCCTGATGCAAACGGTGCTTCGGGAGATACTTAGATCCAAAATCGAGCAGCGGACATCTGTATAATGGTAGCCTGTAGGGCATGGATCGCCGCTCCTAAAAACTGCATTAATCGTCCAAAAACTCATGTTTTTCACCAATATTCCATCATGATTCGCTCCGAATGGACCGCCACTGCAGTCTGTGTCTCTCCACACAGCGCTGTGTGGCTGAACTGACGAGTCTGTTTACATGCCCTTCGCGCATGCGCAGTACTCGCTTCCTCATTTCTATGAGCTCCTTATCTGTATAATCTGGCTCCAAACTGTGAGGACGTCCATCATATTCAAAGTCCTCCTCCACAACATCTTCATCCGATAGATATTCATCCATTTTGCACAAAACTGAAAGAAGAAAGTCGATTTGTAGCTGCCGGTCTTCCCCTGAAACAATGAGCCGCACTGCGCATGCGCAAAGGGCATGTAAACAAACTCGTCAGTTCAGCCACACAGCGCTGTGTGGAGAGACACAGACTGCAATGGCGGTCCGTTCGGAGCGAATCATGATGGAATATTGGTGAAAAACATGAGTTTTTGGATGATTAATGCAGTTTTTAGGAGCGGCGATCCATGCCTTACAGGCTACCATTATATCGGTGTCCGCTGCTCGATTTTGGATCTAAATATCTCCCGAAGCACCGTTTGCATCAGGAAAGCCTTCTGGGTGAGTATATTGTTGTTCTTCATTCTATAAACAATGTAAAAGCTGCAGGAACCGAAGTTATCCTTTAAGCATCAAGATTGAGAAAATATTCATGCTAACACGAGCAATGCGACGCCCTGCTCCAATCTTGTAACCTGACAAGCCAGATGGACAGTTCAATATATCTACCACAGAAATATTTCACTAGTCCATCTGGGTGGGAGCCCTTTAAATTTGTTTTCAGGGGCAGAACGTTCAAAAAAAAAACACAAGCTTGTGATTGGACAATCGTTTGGCTCGTCACATTCATCACAGAGCAATCCACATCAAGTAGGGTTGCCTCCTATGTTGCATTCATAGCGGCTAATGTAGCGGCTAATGGCTAACAACAGTTAACAACAGTTCATAGATGTTAGCCATAGCGGCTAACTTAGCCGCTAAAAGCTAACAACAGTTAATGACTGTTAGCCGTAAGCCGCTAACTTAGATGCCAACAGCTAACAACCCTATACTATCGTCTTACACTAAGTTGTACCACACAGATGATTCATTTAACACTTATATGTGACATGAACCTCGTCAAAGACAATCCCTACAAGGAAACTTCTGAGGAGGGCAGATTTCACCAAGTTTCACTGAGTAGCCATGAGGACAATAGGCTAATAGCCATGTCCATTCTCAACTTCTGGTTCTCAACTTCTGGTTCTCAACTGTTGTCACATCCGCATTCTGCAGCTCCCGCCTCTCTTCCCTGATTGGGCTGTTAAAAATTCAGCCGAGTGAATTTGTTGGACAACGGAGGCTGGTAAGATGGACCTGCAGGATTTCAGAATCAGGCAGGTCTGTCTGCTCTGCAAG